>PVLA01004112.1:0-187507 GCA_004027455.1 Hydrochoerus hydrochaeris | reverse complement strand
TCTTAACCCCAGATGTCAGGGCCTTTATCTCTAGGGGGAAGTCACTGAAGGTCCTGGAAGACCCTCTTAACCCCAGATGTCAGGGCCTTTATCTCTAGGAGGAAGTCACTGAAGGCCCTGGAAGACCGTCTTAACCCCAGATGTCAGGGCCTTTATCTCTAGGAGGAAGTCACTGAAGGCCCTGGAAGACAGTCTGAACCCCAGATGTCAGTGCCTTTATCTCTAGGAGGAAGTCACTGAAGGCCTGAATGCCTGGTCTTGATGCGCCTCGGGCCTAAGTAGGGAACAGAGAAGAAAGGCGAGTGTGGGGCGAGTCAGCCGTGTGCTGTGGGTTTAAGATAGACGCTGCTGCCGGGCCCGGGCCCCATCCATCGCCTCACAGTGGCATAGGGGAAAGCAGGTTACCCTGCTTAGCACTGAGCCTTGCTTTCTGTGAGGAAAAATAACTCCAGCATTCTTTTGCTTTAATCATTTTAGTGTAGAATGAATAGATAGAGGCTTTGCCTGTTCAAAGAGGAGGTTCACTTATCATAAAGGAGGGTGGATATTGTTTTGGGTATTTCATGGCTGCTTCTATGATCTCTGTCCCTGGTGTTTTCTGTCTGTATTTAATTATATCAATACCAACAGTGTCCAAAGCATAGTAATGGAAACTCATATCATCATCGAGCCCTTCAAATGCAAGGCACTGCCTCACAGAGACGTTCGAACATCTGGGGCCAATGTATAGCGAAAGGTTCATGCTCCTCATTGGGCATATTATCAAGAGTCACCCAGTGTGCTTAGTGCTTTTAACTCTGCCTGCACTGTGGCCTGGGTGATGAAAAGTTCCATCTAAAGAAATCACTTGGTTTTCACTACCATATTTCCTTCTACGGTCTTACAAATCCCGGCTTTCCAGAGACAGTGGCCAGACACACAAAGGAAGCTTATGTGGGATGGGGAAAGGGGCTGGGATCTAAAAAGGATGGGGAAGGGGACTTACTGGGGCTGAGTGCTGATCTGCAGGGGTGGCGAGCCAAGCGTGGGTGCCATGGTGATCGCAGGCCATGGCTGGGGTGAGAATGGCATTTCTAGAAGAATCAAGGCAGGAGGGATAACAGAGTGAATGGCGAATGCCCCTGCTGTGCCGAGCTTGCCTGCACCCTGCTCAGGTCACAGAGGGAGCAGGTGAAGCAGAGCTCCCCGGACTCCACAAAGCAGCCACAGATCCCCCCGGGAGCCCCGTGGCTCTGTCAGAGAGAAGAAACCCAGAAAAGTGGAAACAGACCCAGCAGGGAGGGCTGCTGCCCAGTCACCCCATTCAACCCATTCACCCGGGAGCCACAAAACACTCAGGTGGGGTCTGGAGGAAGCCTGACCCACACACCGTGTCGTCTGCAGTGGCCTGGAAGCAGGGGATCCTGGGATGCTCACGGAAGGGAAGAGGAGGTGAGAGGTTTGTGTGAGCTGTCTGTGGAAACTGGGAACCCCTGTGTTGAGCACAAGAGTCTAGAGGGTTCTGAACAGAGGCCTCTTTTCCTTCCCTTGCCTCTGTGCTGGCTTCACTGGCAGTGACACTGGGGACCATCCAGCAGGAGCCCTTCTGAGAAGAGGACCCCACCCAAGAGGCTGTGCATGGGAAAGCCTAATCAAGGCAGTAGTCAGGACGCATGCCACAGACCTGCCGAGAGGCAGGGAGCTAGGAGAGTGAGCCATGGCCCTGCCCACCAGGAGGGCTACAGTCAGAGGGCAAGGCAGGAAGAAGCAAGGGCCCTAAGACAGGGAGGACTGGTGTCCAGGCTCCAGTCAGTGTCTCCAATGTCAATGCTCCATGGAAAGCCAGATAGCCAGTAGTGACTGCAGGGCTTGCTCCAGGGACCCATGGACGGCCATCAGCAAAGACCACTCTGTGCCATGCACCCTTAACCAAACCAACTACACAGCTTTGCGACTGCACTAGCTGAGGTCTGTCTCTGCTTGCTCTGCCACTTCCTAGCTTCAAGCCTCCTTGCAGTCTTTCCAAGGAGAAGGGGTAGCAGGAAAGGGAGTGCACCAGAAGGGTTAGAGAGGAGAAGGGTAAGAAGAGGGTTTGGAAAGGGAGAACCACCTGGAAAAGGAGGATGACCTGCATGCTGGAAGAGGTAGATGCTTTGGATTCTCAGAGCATGGGGTTTTCCTGAGGCTGCCCAGTAGGGCACCAGAGAGGGGCTCTCGCTCCCCAAGCTACCCTCAGGATCTTAGTTCCTCTCTCATTGCCGTTCACAATCTCCTACATTCACAGCTCTAAGAAGGAGAGGTTTCTTTTGGCTCACAGTTTGTAGAGGGTTCAGCCGTCCTTGGTTGGCTCCAGGGAAGGGAGGTGGGAAGAAAAGAGAGGAATCAAGCCGGAGAAAGGGTCATGCACCTAGGGACCCACTTCCCCCAAGCAGGCTCCACCTCCCCACATGGCGTTTAGCTTTAAAATCTTCAGGGGAATAGCCCAAGGATGAGCATCACACCCCCATGATCCGGTCACCTCCACACAGCCCCACCCAAGAGTGCGTGTAGCCTTTGGGGCACATCTAGGTGCAAACCGCAACACTGAGTGAGCCAGATTCGGTGAGCTGGAGGGAGTGAGTCCAGAGGCTTTCCCGGTCCTTACCTGTGGATACCCCACACCACCAGCAGCCCCCCCACCCTGCCCCTCTTCCCCCCTCTGGGGACAGCCTGCTTCCTGTCGAGTTTCCACCCTATCACTGACCACCTGGGTTCTGGACTCCCTCGGGCCTCAGAACTGGCAGATGACTCAGGGCTCACTGCAAAGGCACAGGGGTGACAGCTGAGCTCCTAAGGGAGCATCCCAGAGTAGCAGCAAAAGCGGGCTGTCCTACCAGGCTGGGGCAGTGCTTCTGCCTGCCCCCAGCAGCCAACAGTGCAGTAGCTGCTCTGAAATTCTTCTGCCTTCCTTCCTTCCTTCCTTCCTTCCTTCCTTCCTTCCTTCCTTCCTTCCTTCCATTCTTCTTTTGTCCTTTCCTTTTATTTTCCCCTTTTTTTTGGTAAAAGGAGATTATGATTTTGGGGGAAGGATGCTGATAAGATTTCCTGCTTTCAAGGAGAGAAAGTGCCAAAAGATGTGAGATCATTAGTCATAGAGGTTAGCATTTCTAACACACGTTTCCTCCCTAAATATAAAATTATATATTTACTTTGCAGTGTTGAGCAACACTTGAGCATACACATATATACAGTCAGTTCTCCCTTAATCCCATCAATGTGGTATAGATTTGCCTGTATCGTCTGTCTAGAAAGGTAGGTGGATGACCAGGTGGCAGGCAGGGGGTAGGAAAGTGAACTGCAGCACTTGTTAACAGATGAACGAAGTGAAGTATGGTGGGAAAACGAGTTCTCCTTTTTTTTTCATGTAAGCACCTGTCTTAGCCTGAATTCTTCTGGAAGCAGACCTTGAGGTCAGGACAGAGTGGAGGTGATTAATCAGGGAAGTGACCAGTAGGAGATGAGAGAGAAAGAAGAAGAGAGACAGAAGAGCAGGCCACAACCCCTGACAACAAAGTACCACCTGTTGTCCATGAGCTGGAATCCCACCCCAGGCACCCTGACCTGCTGGTGTGCCCGGTCAGCCCCGCCTGGGGCCCAGCAGGACTCCTCTGTGCTAGTGGCCAGAGTGCAGCACTGAGTTCATCTCCCCTTCCTTCCATCTCTGGCACACTCTGTGACCCTGCTGCTTCCACCTCGGTGACTGCTCTCAGGCGAGCTCCCTGGACTCCCAGCCCTGCAGTGGGGCCTCAGCGTAGAGCCTGACTGGCCCCACGCAGGTCTCCCGGTGAGCGTCACACACACACTACTCATCCAAGTTGCCTGAGAAACAAGCAGCCCTGCAGCAGCTCAGACACTTTCCTGTGATCTGCTCCCTATGTCTCCTTGGAGATTCACAAGCCGTACTTTAAAGAAAAGGTTAATGATGGTCCTTCTCATAGGAACCTCTGTGGCTAAATTACTCGGAGCTGCACTTCCCATTGGCTGCCCACTGGAAGATGTTAGTTCTTCATCTGTACATTTAATAAATATTTTGACACAAAATTACTTCCTAGTTCAAAAGAAGTGGATTTTAAAAAGCATCAACTCTCCCTTTGGGTCCATTCCCATGTTCTCTGACAAAGCGGGTGATGTTCCCCAGGGATGTCCTCTTGCTGGGCTCCCGCTGTTCTGCATTCACTCCACTCAGGCACAGTTGCCGGTGGACCTCAAATGAACTTCCTGTGCTATTGTTGTTTGGAAATCACACGTCGCTGAGGTCTTTGTTCTGGTTGGAGCAGCCCTCAAGGGAGCTGTGTCAACCATGCGAGGAGCCAAGTGTGTCAGAGTCACCCGCACAGTGTCACCATGGCTACGGGCCTTTGGATGAAATCTGTAAGAGCAGAAGGACCAAGACTGACCAACACTGAATCTGGAGTCCCCAGATGAGAGGAAAGGCGTGGTCATCACAAGCACAAAGGCGTTTGCTGTGCCCTGAGGGAGACTTCCTGGCCGGTCTCCCTGGTAAGGCGCAATGTTTTAGGGTTAAGGCCTGTAAGTAAAGGGACCCCTTAGTCCCGTGAGAGATGCCTGGGATCCTTCAGGAGGAGGAGAAGTGATGAGAGAGGAGTATTAGACATTAGAAAAAGGTTGTGTTTCCATCACTTATACGCAGCTGGAAATGGGAAGAGTAAAATAAATCAGCTCCAAGTTGAGAGAGAGTGAGAGAGAGAGAGAGAGAGAGAGAGAGAGACTAAGCTGCTTGAGATGGCTTTCCAGCAGGCTCCCTTGGCTGTGTGCCCGAAGGGACAGTGACGCGGGGTGTCCTCCCCCTGAGGGCACCTTCGCCCAGTCTTGCAGGACTCTGTTCCTGTCCAGCTCTTCCCTGCCTTCTCTTTGGCCCAGGGTTGTCAGGGACCCTCTTAGGAGGCATGAATCAGCCAGGAACACCTATCTGCAGCGTGGAAGTGCAGGCTGTGCAGGACATAGAAATGTGTACCCTCCCAAGCACGGGCGACAGAGCTGAGTGTGAGGGAACGCCAGCCCCCGCTCCGTCCTGTCACCCTCGGCCTCTGTCCCATGGGAGGCCACTGTGGAGTATCTGCAGGGAGTCATGGCCTGTGGTCATTTCCCTGGTTACAAAGCGTAGACTGGGGTCTGCCTATGAGGGGTTCAGTTAGGGTATTTGTCAATCATATTTTTGGAGCTACTCCAAACTCACATACCCAACGCAGAAACTTGTTTCCTACCCAGGGAAATTAATTGTGGCCAGGGCCTGTAAGGAGACACCATGTTGAGGGGCTGACATTTGTGAGGCTCCAGGCAGGAACATTCCCCAGGATAATGGAGGAGTTGGACCTGTTCCCTCGTGAGCTCTGACACATGACAGCGTTGGCTGCCGTGACTGTTTCTGTGTCTCTCCCGTCCCTCTCTCCAGAGATTAGGAATCTGGTTTCTTCAGAGATGGATGCTTTCTACAGGGTCATAATGAAAAAGCTAATAAGAAAGGAATTTTTAGCAGGATAAGTTATAGCTCCTTGAATAATCAAGATTCCTTTATCACTTCATGAATCACTGAAAGCTATCGCAGAGCTGGGGAACTGTCTGTGGTTCGAAAGACAAAACAGAACAGAAAAGAGATGAAGAAGTAGGAGGGGGAAGCAGAACTAGAAAGCTCAGAACGCTGACTTGTTGGAAGTGTGTTGATATAAACCAAAAACTAAAACATAGCCAAATATAAAAAAAGAAGTAAAACAAAGTACTCTGCTCTCTTCACCTCAGGGATGAGGTCAGCGAATGTCGCTGGTCCCGCCTGTCTGGTGCTGGTGGGGTGGTTTTAGTACTGACAGGGACACAGCCAGGCTTGAGGTTCACTGTGTGTGCACCTTCACCACCCAGTTGTGGGGGACATCAAGGGTATCAGCAGTAGGCCGGTTGTCAGGCGCTATAGGTGGGTGAGGGAGTAAATGACCCCCCCAGTGCTTTTCTCCACCTGGATACAGTTTCTTCAAGTCCCCACTGCAGTGGCCAGGCAGCCTCCAGCAGAGGACCTTGCAGTAGCTATGCAATGTCCAGAGCTTGTGTGAGATGCAGGATGCAGGAAGACACAGACAATGCCAGCGGGCAGGTAGGGTCAGTCGTGCTCAGCACCTGACAGAGCTTCTCCCAGGGCTGCTGGACCTGGGGTGCAGGGAGAAGCCAGGCACCGACTCCAGGAACTCAAGCAGCTCTGAGGCCCCGCCGAGGCCCCCAGTGCTGGGCACATGCATCTGCCTGGGACGTGGCCACTGGGCTTCCCCTGCCAGCTCACTGGGCCTGGGCACAGTGTATTCCCATCCCAGGCTCCGGCAGGGGAGGTGAGGGCTGCAGGTGCTGCTGTCACCCTGGTGTCATGGCGATGGGCCCCAGGGAACGCACAGCCCAGATGTCTGCAGAGCGGAGAGGACAGCATGAGGTTGGGGAAACTGAGGCACACACAGTCACTAACTTCACAGCCAGATGTGCTGCCAGGGCGACCTGCACCTCTATTCTAACATTCACGTTCACTGCACCTAGCACAGCACACCGTGACCGCGGTCAGCGGGGGGAGTGGGCACAGGCACAGGGCGTCCTGGACCTTCACGCTGTACTTCCTCTCCTGTCCCCTGGTCTCCTCATCTTTACCTCCTGTTGCAAGATCTCTACCTCCCGTTTCCTGTTTCCAGTCTTTCCTTTTGCTCTTTATTCACACTTTGGGTTTCTCACGTGAGAGAAACTGCGAGCTCGTGAGTCTGATTATTTCACTTAACATCACTGTTGCAGGTGCAGCCATAGTCCCACAGGTGGCAGATCTGTCCTTAGTCGTAGAGTAGTGCTCCGCAGTGGGTAACTCCGCGCTTCTGTAGCCACTCACCCGCTGGTCACGCTCAGGCCGACCTCTGCCTGTGACGGGGCTGTGCTGCCTGCTCTCCCTGCTCTCTCTGTGGGGCCGAGAGAGGTGCAGGACCGAAGCCTCCCGTGACGCCTTCTGGAGGAAATGTCCCCCGTGGTTGGGAGACATGGGCAGTCCAGGCGGGCCTGTCCATGTGTCTGTCATGGCAGGAGCAGGCTGCGGCCCCGGCCCTGGCCCTCCCACTGTCTCTGGTGCTCAGTGAAATTCCTGTGCTTTCCACTGTGGGCATCACTGGAAGTGAAGGAGCCCAGGACTCCGGGGCCCCTGAGCATGAGGGTTGGTCTCTGGCTCTGCTGGAAGCTCTGTCAGGCTGGACAAGGCCTGAAACCAAGTCCCACGTTCTGCTGTGGCCAGAGAGGAAGGGTGGAGGAGGAAGAGGTTGTGTTATTCAGAAGCAGCCAGCAACCTGGCTCAAGAGCCATTTTCTCTGACACTGGCAGCCCCTGCCTTTGCCAGTGCCCACTGGGCAGGAGGCAAATGTGATTGCGGACACAGAAGCTCAGCCCAGGGGCCCCACAGAGCCCAAAGTCCTGAGGCCCCCAGTGAGGTTTCCACCCACATGGCCCCAAAATCCAAACCTACGATCCATGGAGCCCCCTCCAGGAGCATCTGGGCCCTGGAAGCTGGCATCGGCCTCAGGGCCTGGGCACCGGGGTGGTGGTGGCCTGGGAGGCTGACGGAGTAGATGCTAAAGGGACAAGGTGCACACAGGGCTGGCAGTGCGAGGTCACCCTGCTGAGACCTTGGTCACCATCAGAAGTTGCCGCCACCTGGCACTCCAGGCAGCAGAGGGCCGGTGCCCTGTGTCTGGTGAAACTGCTGCCCAACTCCTGGAGGAAAAGGCCATGCAAGGCAGCGCTGCCGCCCTGCACCTGGTCTGCTCACCACGGAGCCCTCTGTCTAGTACCCCGCACCAGCCGCACCCACTCCCCAGCTCCCAGACTCAGGCCAAGCCCTGGCTCAGGCCCACGAAGATCCTCTGGTCATTTCCCAAGGCCGCCGAGGAGCAGTCTCTTCCGTGACCCTTGCCCCTCAGCTTTGATGTCTTACCTTCCTGCACAGATGATGGGGACCTAAAAGACAGGATTAATAACTGATTCTTGATCCCTTCAGTCTTGATTAATACTTACAAATGAAAGGGCACCATGATTTTTTAAGTACATAAGTAATTTGCATGGAGGCCAGTTCCTGCAACTTGACTGGAGGATGCAGGATTAGCTGTTCTCCCCACAGGACACTGCAATGAAAGAAAAAATGTTTGTGGCCCACGAGTCTGGGTTTGAACAATGGGCAGAAGCAAGGTGAGGTGTGAGAGAAGGAAAAGACAGTGACACGAGAAGAGGCAGAGGGAGGAAGAGAGGGACCAAGGAGCCAGGACACCTACACATTTGGAGAGAGGCCAGTCGTGGTTACGCCTGGAGGAGACGCGGGGCCCTGACTGCTGGGTACCCCAGTGCACCTAGAAAACGCTTCTTTGTGTATCCCAACAGGCACCTGACAGAGATCCAGGCAACTCTTTTGTCTGACTCTGTGCCACAGCGTCACCTGCCTGGGCTGCAGGAGTGTGGGGTCCTCCTTGCTGTCCCTGTCTGCTAGGTACACAAGCCAGTGGCGCCACCCCTCGGGACAAGCAAATACCTGCTCTAGTTGGGGGAGCTGACCCTCAGGAAAGCACCTGGAGCCCCACCTGACTGCTGGTGCCCAGCCTGTCACTGTCCAGAAACCTGAAGCCACCATCAGGTTCTCTCAGCCCCACACAGGGCCAGCCTGTGGGTGACACTGACAGTACTGCTTGGTGACAGCTGTCCTATTGCTGCCAGCAAGGGAGCTGGGGGAGGGGGCAGCTGTGATCTGTGTCTGCCTTGGCAAAGACGGTGTCTCTGTGCACCTTCCCTGCTACAGAAAAGAAGGCACTTGGAGTCTGCGTGGGGATGACCAAGAGCACGCGAGCTAACACCACCTCTATGATAGGTTTTGGAAAAGTCACCACGTTATTCCAGTTAGGGTAGAAAAAGGATCTCTACATGCTATGAAAACAGATGCAGAATGCGCCACTGATCTTCTGCCAACTCTAACTTAGGCCTGTTTGGTGACAGGTAACCTGCAGGGCAGCAGGGGCTTCCTGGGAGGACAGTGGAGGGCTCTGGGAACCCTTGTGAGCGAAGGCATCAGAGTTCTTGTCTATGGCACACTTCCTGTGCCCTCCTCTGCCAACAGAGATGGTCCTCATGGCCCATTTCATACATATGGCTCTGAACTGGGCCCCTGGAGAGCGTTCCGGGTTGGGGTAGAGGCGTCTCACCCGGGTGCGAACTGCCTGTGTGGACCGGCAAACTCCTCGTTTCCTGAAACAATGAAGAAGCCGAGGTAGGTTTATCTTTCGTGCTATATGATGGGGCAACACTGTTAGGGCGGTGGAGACAAACCCTAACCCCGAGCATGGACTCTGGAGAGGAGTTGGTGACTCCTGGGCTCCCCAGAGACCGCTGTCCTTCCAGGCTATGGAAACAACCCCTAGCTGGTGTGGTTGGCATGGGTTGGCCCAGCCTGGGATCAGCGAGGGGCGCACTGTAAAGGGGGCTCCGGGAGGAGAGGGGCTTCTGGCTTTGATTTTCATGGGGCGGCCGGGGAGCCTGGCCTGCCTGCTCCTTGCAGCTGTCCCCTGCTCAGTCTGCTCAGCACAGACTTGGACTCTGAAGGCCTGTGTGGGAGCCCAGGCCCATTGCCCCTCTGGCTAAGACCTGCATCGATGTGGAGGTTGGGGGGTGGGGGTGGGGTTGCAGAGCCCAGCCCAGCAGCCGGGTGAAAGGTCCATCTTTGTGTCCTTTACCAGACAGTTGAGCATAAACAAACAGCAGAAATTGGGTTTGCAAAGGGTACAACACCTTTAACTTCCAGCCTCCACTAGGTGGAAAAGGTAACATTTCCGCTTGACCATGCGCAGAGTTCAGCACCTGCACTGCGGTATTTGTTAGGTACCTGCCGGAGTGGATTCTCTGGAGTTTGTAAAATTCCCAGGCTGTTCCGCTGCTTGCCTAGCGCGCTTCCTGGCCAGCTGGCTGGCACACATTTCCTCAGGAAACTGACTTTCCTCCAGGAGCCTGGACACCCTGAGCCACCTCATTCTTAGGCTCAGGCCCATGGCTATGTGTATTGTGATAATTATTTTCTATTTCTGGCCACTGCTGAGGTAGCTACTTGTCTTTATAAATTGAACACATTGGAAATGTAACATCTGATTCAATTACTATCCCAAAAGTTCAACATCTTGCAGAAGCTTTACATCATTTTGGGTGAGAACCACCGAAGGAAACATTGCTCATTAAGTCACCCAACGTATCAGGCCTGCCCAGACCACACAGCAGGATCATCCTGACGCTCCAGTTCCCATCAAGACTGGCGTGTCCCGTGAGCCAAGTTCAACTCTGCAGCTGGCATTCGGGACCCATGTGGTGGGACTGAGCCTGTCCTCTGGGCTCCAGTGTGACACTGCCTGGGTTTCACTTGATAGATCTGACCTATCCCCATGTGCTGTCCTCTGGTAGCTTGGCGGTCAGGTAGATACAAAGGTGGGGTGTTTGGAAGCAGGGGACTCTCAGGGAGGGTGTTAATGTACCCTGTCTCCCTAGGAAAGAATACACAGACCTATGCACACGCACCCTCTAGAATACACATCCGCAGATTGCATAGACTAGCAAATGTGTGTCACTGAGTAAGAGAATGAAGGGATAATGAAGGGCTAACTTGAAGACAGGATGTCAAATGAATAAGTATTTTGGGCTCACAGTAATAAAGATCTGAAGTGATGGTCTCCTTAGTCTCCTGGGCAGAAAGGTACAATTATTCATAAAGGAGTTTTCATCATGAATTTTAGAGCTGTGATTCCCCCCAAAGGTAAATCCCACAAGGTTTTATAATATACAAATATTTTCTTCCTTATAAAAAAACTACTCGATACATTCTTGTTTTGCAAAATAATCACAGCATAGTTTTACAATGATCGCATTATTATAATTGTATTTTACAATACAACCACTGCAAAATATTTTACCAACAGTTATTTATAGACTGAAATGTGATTGATTTTTTAAGATAATCTGTATTATTTTAGGAATAATTAGGAAGTCCCCAAATGAAAAAAAGCTTGAGTTTTCTCTCCGCTCTTCTTGCTGTTTAGACATTACCCATACTTTCTAGATAAACCACATAACTGTCTGTCTATCTATCTATCTATCTATCTATCTATCTACCTATCTATCAATCATCTATCTATCCATGGATGCCTTGATCAGTGCAGGGCCTCAATTTGGAAGCACTGTCAGGTTGTACTGTTAGTTATCTAAGGTTTTCCGTGCTTATACCAAATTCTGACACTCCCTGGAGGAAGGCTGCTCTTCCCTTTAAATTTGCGCATCTTAAATACATGCAATTGTCTCTTCCCTTACTCAGTTAATCCCTATTTACCATTATATGCCAAGTCTGCCTCCAGGCACTGGGTACCCTGTGAACTAAATTGATATCATTCTCAAAGGAACAAATGAGATGTAAAACAAGTAAAATACCTGGTAATTTAGCTGCTGGGTGTTGGGAGAAATAACCCTGGAGAAAGGGCGTTGTGGGGACTGCGGCTGTGGGTTACACCAGCCGGGTGGGGAAGGGCCCTGCGGGAATGAAAGAGAGGCCCAGGGTGCTGTGAGATGCCATTCGGTGGCCTTCTCCCTTCTACCCCTGCCAGAGCCTTCACTGGGGCCTGGGATGGGGTCCTACTTCAGCCCCGTTACCTGGCTGAGGACCAGAGGGAGACAGAGACTGCACAGCCTGAGGCACTGGCTGGTGGCTGCCTGGATCTGGTCCAGGCTACAGGTTGCTCTTCTTACAGCTGCCATCGTGTCCAGCTTCCCTGGAAGCCAAGGAGGAGACCAGAGGTTATTATCTCTCCCCCTCTGCAGGCCCGAAGTTCAGCATTTACTTACCTCTTGAGGGAGGTGGCATCCACATAATTCAGTGTATTTCAATCACTTCCAACATTTAAAATGGTCCAAAATTCTCTTCCTTCTGATATGTGAGTGGGTAGAATATTGAACACAGCTTATGAAATCTGCTGGCTGATGCCTGGCAGGCAAATTCAAAATCAGTTCCCTCTCTGGGAAAAATAACTTGAGCCTGCAATTCTATACCAGCACTCTGTTCCATTCTTACTTAAAGACTGAAAGCCACAAGGAGAGGAATGCAGAGCCCATCTCTGTGTACCCTTAGCCCATAAGAAGCCTACGTTTCCACAAGCTTTTAATAAACGTTGGGCCTCGCTGCCCTCTTGACCCTAATTCTAGGTGACTTCTCCTGTGTCCCTGCCTCAACGCCGGTACCTTCTCTAGAAGACAACCTTCCCTATGGGCGATTTCTCTGTCTCCTCCCCAGTCCATAATCCAAATTGAAGAATCACAGCTGGATTCATGTAAAACACTCAAATAGGCCTTTCTCTGGGTTTCTTTTTCAGCTTTTGGGCTCTATCAGCAAGGCTGGGGCTCCATAAAGAGAAGTTCTTGGAGAAGGAAGTCACTGTCTCTAAGCAGTGAACAGGACGCACACAGTGCTTAGGCTGCAGCAGGTTCTCCCCACAGTCTGAGGCTTGTCAACTGCGCCGTGTGTGCAGCGCTGCCGGTCCTCTGAGCACACATGCGTGGGTGTGGCAAACCCCCTGAATCCTGGGGTCTCTGAGAAGCACTTGGTCTCCCGTCACAGAGCCACAGGACTGCCCTGCCCTCAGCCCCATACCCCAGCTTTTCTTGGCAAGGATGTAAAATCCCACCTGTCTTCTGATCACTTTCTCAAGTTGTTCCTGAGCCTCTCGGGTACTGGCTAACAGACATGTGGCAGAAAAGTAAGTGTCTTATATCCCCAGTGAGGGGCCAGCTTCCCCTCTGCAGCCCCTGTCGTGTGGCTGTCACATGCGGAGGTCTCTCTCCAGCCTACCTGTGAGCCTGGGAAGCACTGGGTCCCAAGATTCCTCACAGACACAAGTGGATCTGAGACTGGGAAAGGACCAGAGACGTTACCTGATTCACGGATCAGGGACCCATCCACTGAGATCCGGGAAGTCAAGTGGGTCATCCATGGTGTCAGAGCCAGAGCCAAAGCAAGGGGTGAAGGAAGACAGCATCAACAGTTACACACAGACAGACAGACAGACAGACAGACAGGCAGGCAGACAGGCAGACAGACAGGGAGAGAGAGAAGAGATGTGGACAGACAGACGATCACTCTGAAATGCACATGTGGACTAATGACAGTGACAGTAAGAAGGAAGCAACCTGGCCAGGATGCCACACGCAGAAGCATCTCTCACGCAGTGAGGGACGGCTGTGGTCCAGAAAGGTGCAGGACAGAAAGGAAGCTGATGGCCATAACGGGCGTCCATCAGGCCGGGCAGATTTATACCTGCTGAGACAATGTGTCCCACCCGTCTCCTCATAGCACTGATTCCTGAGTGACTCTGCAGTGCCGAGCTGCCCTGTGTTTACCCCTAATCTGTGGGCCGCCTGCACTGGGGTGGGAGCCCCACCTTGAGTCCCCCAGGAGGTCACGTGCTCTCACATGCCAAATACCAAAATTTGGGCCCCATGTGAAGCTGGAAGGATTAGATATCATGGGATAATTCCAAAGCACTTGCATTTTCTTGAAGTTTTAATGAGGAAAGATGTAGGAGAAGCAGTGATTCCAAAGCCCTTTCCCAGACTTCTAGCCAGGAATCAGGGGCTATGCTGGATGCTAAATCCAGGTGGGGAGGACAAGGGTCGCCTCACTGCCAGAAAGCTCAGGGCACACTCAGAGCAAGGGGTTCACATCCACGTTACCATCTGTACCTCAGAAGCCACTCCCTGTACTCCAGGACCCCTGTCCACATGCTTCCCACCCTACCGATGGACACTGCCCAGGGTTGCAGAAGACAAACAAGAGGGCAGAAAGGCAGGCAAAGGAAAAGAGGGAGCAGGTGGCCCGGGGCTTGTGTTTGCTTCTGTGAGACACAAATACCCTTTGTATTTCAGTTCAGTGGCAGGCAGCTGGGGACAGGGAAATAGGGACAACAAGTCCCATCCCAGGGGACCTTGTGATGAAGCTCCATAATAGGCTGAACTAAATGACCTCATCCCCACGAGGGTCAAAATGGTCCAGAGCACCCATCCCATAATTATGGTTCACACTCCCACGCCAAGGTTAGGCTTGGGCCCAGAATCACACTCCAGTGAATCTTAGAGGCCGACCAGGGTATTCCAAGTGGGCAGGAGGAGGAAACCGGTTTTGAATGAGAGGGGCATGGACACCGGTCAGTGCAGGAAGGCGAGAGGTCCTCGTGTGCAGGAGGGTGGCGGCAGCAGTCCAGCACAAGCACGAAGTCACACTGCACAGAGGTGACAAGCAGCACTTTGAGGCGGCATTGGGTTGTTCACTGGTGGGTGACACAGACCCTTAGGTCTATTGAGCACAGAAGTCAGTCACTCAGGCTTCTGAAAATCAGTGGGTGAAATAATTACTTCCCTCTCTTACACTCTAAGCGTGTTTTCCATCAAGATGTAATATGTTACAAAACCACTTCTAAGTCGGCATAGATGGAACACAACTGAGTTGCAATGTTAGAAGGAAAATCACTTTGCTACCCCATTATTAAGTACAATTAAAAACAATTATGTATCAGTTAACAATAAATTTAAGAGAAATTGTTTTGAAACAAAAAGGCAAAGGCTGAAGAGAATCAACTGGACAGCCAGTTTCTGGGAGTGCTGTGTCTCCCGGCGTGTGTATACACAAGTGCTGCACAAGTGAGGCAAGTGGGGGAGCTGGGGGGGGTGCAAAGGCAGTGCCCACCAGGCCTGGGCAGACCGGGGGCCACATGCAGCGGGAGCTCTGCCAGGAGGCCCCAAGGAAAGGTGGAGTCCCTCGCTCTCTTCTCCCACAGAGGAAAATCTCTCTTCAGCTTCTGCAAGCCCTACCTGTCTTCCATGCCTTGTTGATTTCTTTATTCAGACAGTGTCAGATGCCTACACTCTGCTGGGGACTCTGATGGCTCATGGGAATGCACCACGGGAAGAGACACACGGCTGCCCGCACAGCCTGTTGAGCAGAAATTCTCACAAGCATTTAGGTAAATGGGCAACACTGTCAGATACAGGAAGCTCTCAGAATTGGCAGGAGCTTCTTTCCCCTAGTGAAATGAAAAGTATCTCCACAAGACTCCAAAGAAGAAAACGACATTCAGACAAAGGAAGGGTGACCCTGTGGAAGTAGAACATGAAAGAAAAATACAGAAGACAGAAAAAGGGATAAAGAAAGAGAGAGAGGAAGACAGGGCTTCAGATCCACCGAAGTCCCCAAGTCCAGTGAAACACAAATGCAGCCCAATTGCAAGAGTGGTCCTCCTTAGAGAATTCATCTCAGCAGGGCAGGCACTCCCACCACAGGATGTCCCCAGTCCAGAGCCAGGCAGATAACTCCAGGTGACTTGGAGAAGTTGGAGGACCCCAGGAACCTCCCTGTTAAAGGTGCAACACTCACATCGCACTGTGTGTAACGCAGGCAGCCGCATTAGTGAACTATGCTGTCTCCATGTTCATTTGACAGATGCTTCACCAAGAAGCGCTAGGGGAATTGTCCCCACTCCACATTATGACTTCATCTAAAGGCTTACTGAATTACACATCTGTCACCCATAAGTTAGAGCCACCAAAATCCAGCCCCCTATGTATGGCATCCCTATGTTTTTCTTTGTGATCTAACGAAAATTCAGGGGTAAAACAAATAGGACCATGACAAGTTAATTTAAGATTACAGTTTTCAAAGTTCATGCAATATGAGCAGTGTGTGGATATGCAAAGCTCTTTTTACTAATGTACACACATATCAGTGTCAGCACATCTTTACTGTATCAAGGAGGAAAACAAAGAATCTTATGCCTGAGTAATGGGAAGCTAAATTTAGATGCATACATATATAAAAACACAATTCGATATCAAGGTTGTTTTACAAACTAAAATGTGGAGAGAAGAGTTGGGAAGGAAAAGATTCGCAAATAGGAAAAAGATACCGTCTATGGAAGGAAAATGTGGATTTAGGTATTTCAGTCGTATCTGTTCATTAGCAAATCCTGGAGATTGATTGGCAAATATGCCAAGTTCAATAGAAATGTCCTTGTTTTAGTAACAGCCCAGCAGATATTCAGATAGTTGACCTCCCTGAGAACACTCAGAAATGCTGAGAAATGGATCTAATTGTTAAGAGCTATAAAGCCACAGAAATGCAATGGACAGGAGGAGCCCACGTGGGTGGGCGGCAGCCCTGTCCTCATGCAGAAGCTGCTGTCTCTGCCGTACATCTGGCTGCCTGTGGCTCTAGGAGGACAGAGCTTGGAGTCCCGGGGCTGCCTGTGAAGAGCGAATCTTGGGGATTTCCTGGGGACGGAGGCGCTGGCAGTGGGAACGGATCCTCTGAGAATCCCGCGCCACACCTAGCCTGAAACCCAGGCAGGAAACCCACTGTTCCTAGAGCTGGCTGTGCAAAGTCCTGAGTGACTTTAACCTTCAATACCCACCAGAAGCAGTTGGAAATACTCTCTGAGAGACGGCTCTGCCTTAGTGATCAAGTTATCTCTGGAGTGTTTGTTATCAATATCCAAACCTCGATCATAGGCAACCATGCAGATAAGGAGAAAATGATGTGTTTCCAAAAAGTGACAGACAACAGCAACAGACCCAGGGGACTAAAATAATAGAGTCATCTGACACAGAATTGAGAACAGGCCTGATCAGTGTGCAGGCTGGAGGGGCCCTTTGGTGAAAAAACAAGTGGAAGCCATCAAGGAGAACCAAGTGGGATTTCTGCATCTGAAAAACCAATAATGAACGTAAGAAAATGGGAGGCAGATGCTGTATCAGAAGAGAGACAGATGAGTGAGGAAGTTGGGGAATTTCGAGGCGCAGGAGGAAACCATACCCAGCATAAGGTTCATGGGGAGGAGGGACGGACAATGGGGTCAGGTGGGAATGGAGATCCCGGAGGAGGAGGAGGAGCATGCACTGACCAAAAGGAGAGAATAAAAGAGGGAGGAGAAGTCCTGGACTGATGGGTGGTGACCAGGAATGATCGCCAGGAGCTCTGCAGCTCCTGGCCTCGAGCACAGATGTAGATATTTACCTTCACAGGAGGAAAGAGAGAGGAGGGTTTTTGCTCCTGTTTCACAGTACTGAAGATTGAGCTCTGGGCCTTCACACTCAGCTACTTTCCCCAGCACCGTCCCACCTTTAAATGTTGAGACAGGGCCCCTTTAGTCACCAAGTAGCTCCCGCTGGACTTGCACTTGTGATCCTCTGGATTCAGTTGCTGGGTTGATAGGTCTGTGCTACCACGCCTGGCTGAGAAATGCACTGAAGTAGCTAAAGGTATGAAGACCATGTTCAAGATAGCAATAATTAAACCAATGGTTCATCCCTCAGCAGACACAAAGGAAGAGAGAGGACCAAGGCGCGCTTTTACCAAAGAGACAAAGTCTTTCACAGGTTCATCTAGAATTCCTCTTTCAGCAAAGTTATTCTCTAAAAATGGAGATGAAATATTGAACATGATACCAAAGGGCACCTTGAAAACAGGAAATAAATCATCCCAGGTGGAAGCACAGGAGGGAGAAGAGAAGTTAGGAAAAGAGCAAACGTGTGCTGGATCCACAGGAAGAGTCTCTAGGTGAGACAGTCATCGTAACTCCCCGTGGGACTTAAATATATCCAGATTTTCAATATAGATAGAAAATATATAAAACACCAGAAAGTTAAATAAGTTAAAGGACACCAAGGCTTTTGTTTTGTTGGTGATGACTTTAAAAACAATTTTTTAAGAATTAAGAATGTCTACCGTAGTGATCACTAAAAGAACAGGAAAGAAGTACACACATAAAAGAGAGAAAGCAAAAGAAAATGAAAACAGAGAGAGACTACAGGCAGGACACACCAAATATAAAAGGTCTGGAGATTTATAAAACAGGTGTGTCAGTAACTACACTAAATAAAAACGGCCTAGAATAACAGTCAAAACAAACAAGGTGCTTTATTCTGGAAACCAAGTGCAAACACGTATATTCATAGGAGACACGTTAGAGAACTATAGGACTAGAAAAAGTATTGGACAAGGTGATGTAAAAATTACCAGAATATGTCACTCTACTCTTATGGTAGACGTGTTCCTGAGAAAGACAGCAACTTCTATCATGACAGGAGTTGTCATTCAAAGGGAATTCAAGACAAATCAGTCTCAGGTCATAGCATAACATGTGGCCAGAAGGGATAAAAAGAGATGATTTACATAACTAAAGGAGTAGGCAAATCCACACACACTGTGAGATTTTAACAAATGTTTGCCACAAAATGTGGGAGAAATAGACAAATGAGAAAAGATACCGAAGCTGCCAGCTGGGTGTGGGGGTGCATGCCTATAAACACAGCACTTGGGAGGCTGAGACAGGAGAATCACTGTGAGTTCAGAGCCAGCCTGAGCTATGTAGTAAGTTCAGTACCTGAACTACAGAGAAAGACTCTGTCACAAAACAAAACAAAACAAAACAAAACAGATATAGAAGCTATCAATAAAACAACAGTGGAGGAACAATTACATCCAACAAGTCACAAACCATGTGTGTCCCAAATGAACATAGAACAATTCTCTTTTTAAATGACTATGTTCTGGCCCATATCGACACATTTTCAAGGGTTGAAAGCATTTTTATTATACCCTGTGGACACATTATACTACATAGGTTAGAAAATGCAATAAAAAGATAATGGGAAAATGAAGATTTAAATAATTATTTTGAGAAAAATTGTTGAAAGCTATTGTGTGTTCTAAACACCCACCTCATGAAGACAAGAGCAAATTAAATGTTCATACATAAAGAGAAGAAAATATTACCTAAGAGAAAAAACTGAATGATACACAAAGCCAATGTATACAAAATTGAGGTGAAAAGGACACATTTTCAGAAAAAAATTGAATTTTTAAAAAAATCAGAAAAAATAGTAAATCAGAATATTCCTATAATAACCAAATAGATCAGTTTCAAGATATTGATACAAACACTAGAACATCAAATAGTTTACATATAATTTCATTAAATAAGATTATAGACAGCATCAGTTTTGTGTGTGTGTGTGTGTGTGTGTGTGTGTGTTTTGTTTGTTTGTTTTGGTACCAGGAATGGAATTCATGACCATGCACTTGCAAGGCAGGAGCTTATGCTGCTGAGCTAAACCCCAGCCTGAGAGCATCAGTTTTATTTAGATACTTCTGACCCTTGCATTGTGAAACCCAAAACAGTTCATCAGTTCTGCTCATCTTTAGTTCCTGAGATGAAGGAGAGAAACAGAAAAAGTCTTTCATAAAAATGTGTTACTGATAAAAGACAAATCTACAAATACTACTTTTCTCTCTCTCTGTATGAGTTTTCTTCCTTCCTTCCTTCCTTCCTTCCTTCCTTCCTTCCATCCTTCCTTCTATCCTTGATGCTGAGGATTGAACTTGGGGTCTCACCCATGCTGGGCAGGTACCCCATTACTGAGTCACACCACCAGCTACAAAACATTTCTTTATATCAGAAGACAAAAAGTTTTGATGTTCCATGAAGCGAAATGTATGAAACACACAAAATAGTATTAATTAGGCTATACCTGCTGCCACAGGAATATGTAGTGTGTTATTTTATTTCAGTGAAGGGAAACAGCTTGAGGAAAGTATTTCAGAAGTTCTTTTGCCATGACGGCAGCTGTGCTTATTTTTCTTATACAGACATGGGCTCTCGAATGGTGAATTCGCCTACACAGGATTATCCACCTAATTGTTGCAAAAGAAACATTGCAGACCAAAGGAGAGGGTAGCTCTCCCTCCGAGTTAATTAAATCCACACATTTTGAAAAAGACTTTATGTAAAAATGCAAAATGATAGAACAGGTTAAGTGGTAACACAGTCAAGCTGCTCCAAAGGAAAACTTTGACCTTTCTTTTATTCCAACTAAATGTCTCTCTGATCTTATCAACTCAGTATGTCAGTGGCTAGAGGCTTAAAATTCTTGTCCTATGACTGGGGTGGAAGAACTTACATGTGGCAATTATTTGAGGAAAGACTAGGACACTAAAATGAATGGATTTTTAGCTCTGATCTCTTTTAGAGGGAAGAAATAAAATCCTGCAAAACCAGCATCTGTTAGAAACTGTTCTAAGGGTAATTACTGAGATGCATGCAGACCTTTCAGTGGTTAAATTCTCACTTAACCACCCATTTATCAAGATAGTCCTGAAGAATAGCTAAGCCAGTAAGCTCAGCTCATTGGTCGTTAAGTGCTACATAATACACTGTTCGGTTGGATTGGTTTTTGCCTGGTGGTAGAACTGGGAGTTGAAGCCAGGACTTTCACACCAAGCTGCATCCTCAGCTCTTCTTTACTTTTTACTTTGAGGCAGAGTTTTGCTAACTTGCTAAATTTCCTAACCTGTGCTAGCCTCCTGCCTCAGCCTCCCAGGTGCTGGGATCACAGGTGTGCACTACCACAACTGCCAAGACACTGTTCTTAATGCTGAATTTCCAAGAGGGCAGAGTTCCCTCTCTGCCTTTCACTGTACCCTTTTCTATGAGACAAAGTTATGAAACAGATAATGATGTTCCAATATGACCCTCACTGCACCAATTTAATTCTGCAAAGTCAGGGGGAAAAGCGTCTATGAGAGTCGTCACAGAACTGCGTGAAAGACAGCTAATGCAGTACATCTAAGACTAGGGATTTATTTCCTTGTCTTCTTCAAATATTGCCAGAATTGACAGAAACTTAAAAGCCCACTAGGAAAAGAGAGTTGAAAACAGCTACTCAGCTGAAGGATTTTAGAAATTTAGAAGAAAAATGGGGATTGGGAGGTGAGTGTGGCTTCTCAGACATGAGGAAGCTTAAATTTAGACAGAGTCTATTAAAAGTGAGCAAACTGCCATCCAGCACCCCAGAGGCAGCTCAGGAAGACCCGCCGAGGGCCTAGAATCAGACAGCAGAGTGTGGGAAACGGGGCAGGGAACGGCTGCAGAGCAGGGGTCCAGGAGAGAGACCTGCCTCCCTCCTCAGAGAGGGGCTCCCCAGCTGGGGCTGTCAGGCACCCCTGAAAGCAAATGTGAAAACTGGATCCCAGGCTGGTCGCGCCACGCAATGCTGAAAGGCTGAGTGTCCAAGGCCAGTGTCGACCTGCAGAGCCCACTTTGGAAAGAGCCAGGAAGAAGAGTGAGAAGCTACCTGTGAAACCCAGACAGGAAGGAGATTCCAGCTTGTGAGGTTTCTGTAATAAAACCTGGTTTCCTACCTGGCCAGTGAGCTGGGATGCTCAGCAGTGTCCAATCTGCCCTAACCATACCCCATCCCACACACACGTTTGCAAAGAGTGACTCTGTTTCTTTTCTGACTTGTCTTTAAATATGGATAAAGCCAAGCATGTTAGTGCACACCTAAATTCCAGCACAAAGGGAGGCTGGAGCAGGAGGATCACACATTCCAGCCCAACTTGGTCACTTACTGACTTAGTGAGACCCCATCTCACAATACAAAACCAAAAAGGGCTGAGGATGCAGCTCAGTGTGAAAGCCCTGGGTTCATCCCCAGGACCAACAAATAAACAAGTAAATCCAAAGGCAAGCAGACATTTGAGGAAGACCTCCAAAGCAGAATAGATAAACACAGAACAAACAGAAAACATACAAACCAGAATAATCCAGGAAAGTGCAAACAAGGAAGAAAAGCTCAGATAAGCATCTCTTGAGTTGTAGCCACAAAACTAACACAGCTTGCTAGGAAAAAATAACATCAGAGAGTAGGAAAACACTCTGGGAATTAAAAAAGGATGGCTGAACTCTAAAACAAACCAGGAGAGGAGTGTGAGAGGAAAGATGGGGAAAATCTCCCAAGAGAAGCAAGCAGTTTAAAAGATGGAGGAGACTATGTAAGCAAAGGGTAAGAGCAAGATGGTCAGTTTGACACTAACTTTTGAAGAAAGTCCAGGATGACGAGCCTGCAGAGACAGAGGGAAGGCAGTGTGGCCAGCTGGTGACGCTCCTATGCATACATCCAGGACTGGATCCCAGAGCTGTGTGCGCTGCCTGATTTGGGAGAAGCTTCTGGCAGATGTGGCAAAGGATCTTCCCAGGACGGGGGACTGTCCCGGGTTACCCAGTACACTGCATGGCACCATGATTGGCGTAGAAAGAGAAAGGCAGGGGGACCTCTGCGAGTCACAGAGGTGAAAGCCATGGAGAGCTGAGGGCAGGGATTGGAGCAATGCAGTCACAGGCTAGGGAAGACCAGGAGCAGTCACACTCAGGGCCAAGAGCCCCCCCGCCCCAGTCACCCCCTCAAGCTTCCACAAGGAGCACAGCCTTATAGCACCTTCAGTTTGCATTTCTGGCCTGTTGAACACGGAGAGAATAAATTTTAGTTGCTTTCTGTCTTAGTTACTACTTTGTTGCCAGGACAAAGTACCTAACACAAGTTCAAAGAGGAAAGGTTCGTTTTGACTCACAGTGTGTAGACGTTTCAGTTCATAGTCAGCTGGCTCAAAGGCAGGGCAGCATGGAAGTAGAGAATCTCGAGGAAAAACAGTCCATGGGAGGGCAGGCAGGAAGCCGCACAGCAAGGGCCCCTTCCCTTCCCTTCTACCCCACCCAGGCTACAAGCCTATTTATTCCCAGCTCTACAGTTCCCAGTTTTGCTCTCTTGGTGCCACCCGTGGCCAGGGTAGGGCTTCCATCTTCCACCCATAACTATTTTAGACCAATTTATCTCTCACACATCCCTAACCTATATTCACACATGCTAGACCCAGCCATCTCTGAAAAGTCCCATCTGTGAGTGTATGAGGTTTTTGGTGGACATCTAGATACATGCCACAGCACTTTCCAAGTATGGCATCTGCTACAGCTGTCAAAGGAAACTCATATCCCAACTTGCAAGGACAGAAATAAAGGAGAAGTATCATAATGACAGAATCAACTCAAATTCTTAGCACAGCAAGTGAAAAACAGACCAAAGGTGCATACAGTCCTTTTAATGCTTCTGCTTCAGAGTAAAACTGGGAATTTATAAATAACATAGGTTTATTTCTCACAGCTCTGGCTGAGAAGGCCAAGGCCAAGGCTGGAAATGTTTCATGGCCTGAGAAGGGCAGCTTTCTGCCTCCAGAAGGGCACCTTAATGCTGAAAAATCTGCAGGGAGACACTGAATCCACACGGGGCAGAGCGGAAAGGCAAGCAAGGCGCAGGGTTGAGGCGGGCTGGTTTGAAGCAGGATCTCCCTGAGGGTAGCCTGAACTGAGAGGCAAAGCAGAAGTGAGAGTCATACAGTCTGAGTTGCATTCAGTCTCAGACTGAGCTCTGGAGGGGAAAGTGTAGAGGAGTATCAGGGTATTCAGAGAATGCAGGGGTGTCATGATTTAAATAGGAAGAGCCCCCCAAGACTAATGTATCAGGTGTAATCGCAAAATACAATGAATGTTACATTTCCAAAAAATCATAATAAAAGACACAAAACCTTTAATTCCCTGCAAAACACTCCCCCTACTTTGAACACACTTACCCCGTGGTTCTTGTCACTTTCTGAAGCAGTTCTGGAAGTCCTGTTCAGAAATGTCATTAGCTTCAGAGAGGACTGACTCAGCTTCCTAAATTGAGTCAGTCTGAAGGCCCTCCTGGCAGGTGATGGAAACAGGAGACAGCCCAGTTGAGGGGAGTGGCCCTGCGGCGTGATCTTAGTGGCAGCACCTCACCCCAGGATCCTTGTCACCAGCTCGCTCGCTTTCTCTGCCTTCTGTCCAGCTGGAGATGATGCATGTGCTCCTCACCATGGTGTTCTGCCTCACCACCAGCCCAGAAGTGATGGGAGCAGGATGCCATGGACTGAAACCTCGGAAACCATGAGCACAGATAAACCCTTCTCCCTTTATGCTGCTGTTTCAGAGTTTTTTTTCATTTTTCATTTTTTTGAGATGGGGATTTGAACTCAGGGCCTTATGCTTGCCAGGCAGACACTGAGCCACTGAGCCTCATGCCAGGCTCTTTTTCGGGTGTTTTATCACAGTGATGAAAGCTGACCGGCAGAGTGGTCAGCGCAGTCAACACAGATCAGTACGAGGAGGTGGGGGGCTGGAAGGGTGCTGTGGGTGGGGAGGATGCGCAAATGGAGAGAGCTAAGGTAGTGGGGGGTCTTTCGTTAGTTTTTGTTTTTAAAGGAGAGAAGTGGCAAAATGTGACACACTAAGGAGTCACAGTTGTGGGACTAGGGAAGACTGCGGAAAGAGTTGGTCACACGCAGAGCAGACTCTGTGAATTCCCTGAGGAGATCCTGCTCTGACAGCAGAAATGGAGGAGACAGCGAGGTCAGAAACACTGGGGGTGGGGATGGGAACCAGCGCCTGGCGTGCGTGACTGTAGGAACCTGGGTGTAGGCTGCGTCCTCAGCGCTCGGACACAGGGCTCCGTGCAGGAACAGAGCGGGATATTCAGGAGCTGAGCCCATGCTTCTCACAGGGTTCAGGGATCCGGTAGGTGAGTATGGGGTGTCATGAAACCGCCAAGGGGAGCTGTCTGGGACCAGGAGCAAGGCCTCTCTGAGCACTTTGAACTGGATGCTGCACTGAGTCTGGAGCTCTGAGCACGGAGCCAGGAGGAAGAGCTGATCCTGGAGGAGCATGTGGGGTTCTGGGCTGGAACAACCTTCACGGGTGAGTCTCAGAGACCGAATTGAGAGAGGAGAAAGAGGATGCTTAGCGAGAGCAAGGGAAGTGTGCGGGGAGCAGCTCTCCAGGTGAATCCCTGAAGAGCAGCTGCAGTGTGTGGATATGGTCACCTACAAACAGGGCATTGTCGTCCTGAGTCAGAGAGAACCCTGGGCTGAGTTTAGAGCCCAAGCGCAGCCTTGCGGTGGAGACGGCTGATGGTCCAGGGTGATGGCTGTGGGGTTGGGGCCTTGGGCTGCAGAAGACCTGGCCATGAGCCAAGGCCGAGGGCAGACTCGGGGAAAAGAGAGCACCACCCACCTCAGCAAGGGAGGAACTATGAGCCTGGTCTCTGAGGGGCAGTGGGTCATGGCATCTTAGCCCTGGGGGTGGGATGGCCTCGCTCACTCCGAGCGGCCCTTGGAGCTCTCTGGAGCACATTTTCTGTCTTCACAGTCCGCTATAATAACCTGAGGTGTGCCTCTGCACTAAAGAGTGATTTTATAGCACTCAGCAGATGTGCCAAAAGCTTTGGCAGAGATGCAGATCCATAAAGCATTGCTTCACAGTCTCCAGTATTGTCTCTGCTACCCTTAAAAGAACTGAAAAGGCTGCGGTGGTCTCAGCCCATCTGGCCATCTATCATCCTCCTTGTCCATCACCACTTTACTCTGCTCAGCCAGGAGCCCAGCAAGGTGCACTGGCCTCAAAGGGAGATGCAGCAAGAGGGGAAAGTGGAGGCCACGCCAGAACAGCAGAACCTCGCCAGAAGGGGAGCGAGCTAAGGTTCCCGCCCCGGAACCTAAATCTCCTGCATCTGGTTTTCTCATCTTCTCGTCACCAGCATCCTGAACTTCTGGTTTGCGCTGGCTTCTTTGCGGGGCTCCTCCCAGGGTTCCCTTTCCCTTCGTTTTCCCTGATAGGGACTCCATGGGTTTTTAGCTGGCCTCCTGGAGGACTCCTGGGTTCTTCTTATGGTCCTTCCCTCCTTGAATCCGCTCGGCACATCTCTGCAACATGAATGTCCCTAGATGTCCTGTACAGTTTGAGTGGGAAGCTATACTTCTTACATTTGTAGGGACATATATCCCAATTGGACTTTAATATCCTGGAGGGAAGGACATTGGGTTATACTTCCTACAACTCTTCACTGATAACATTAAAAAACAAACAACAACAACAAAAATAACAAAGTGTTCTTGGTCATGGTGATGGAGTTGTCCAAGACAACAATCTGAGAAAAATGTTCATTGATGAGGCAGCAGCTTGGCGTCAAGTGCTCGCACCCTGAAATGAGACCCCCACAAATCTGCAGCTTTCCAAATTACCTTTGAATAGTGACTCTTGAAAAGTCACATTTGTGTCCTAGTACCATGACTCTGTAAATATGAAGTTATTTGGGAAAAGGGTTTTTTGAAGATGTAATTAAGTTAAGGTTCTTGAGAATTAATAAAGCACACCTCTGGGCATGTCTGGGTGGGTCAGAAGGGTGACCTTGGGGCCTCTTTCTGGTCCCTGTTCTCTTCCACTCTGGTGCTCCTCTACGGTGCCTTGTTTCCCAGATGCCATGAACTGAGAAGCTTTGCTCCATCATGTCCTTCTGCCATGATGTCCTGCCTTGGGGCAGCCAACCATGGACTGACTTATAAAACCATGAGCCAAATAGATCATTGCCTTCTTTTGACTGTAGATGTCAGATACTTGGTCTTAGCAATGAAAAATCTGGTTAAAATAATCTGGACCTAGTCCTGAGGCAACACACAGGAATAAACAGAAACTCTTTTTTATTTAGATAATACTTATTTATAGATGGAGAATTCTTGGTGCTGATAATTTCTACTCAGGTGGTGAAAAATGGTCCTTAAGAGTATTGAATGCATTGACAAATGACAGAATGAATGAAACCGCATAATCTCCCAAGTCTTCAGCACCAAAATGAGGGTAAGTAAGGGTCTAGTTTTAGAGGGAAGACACTAGACACCTGACTAAGGAGACAAGTTCAGAGGCAAACCCAACCCCCAACTTTTCCCCAAAATACCTACAAATGATGAGAATGGCCAGGCTGTCCTCGAGCGCCTGCATGACCTCAGGTGACATCTATATTTTAGCTCCCCTCCTTCTGGGAACATAGCAGAGCTGTATCCTTAATTCCTTCTGTGGTTAACACAGCTAGCTACATGCTTGCCAAGAACGTGTGAGAGGGGACATAAGCCGGTTGTAGACAGAAGGTCTCAAGAGCACTGTGTGCTCTCTCAGAACATGGAGGCTCCACCAGCTGGCACTGAGGCACCACAGTGGGAAAAGACCTTTGTACCTGAGTTATGCTTGTTATCTATTTTTTGTAGTTACAGTATGTATTAGTCTATTTATGCTGCTATAACAAAATGCAATCGACTTGGCAGATAATAGACATTTATTTCTCTAGTTCTGAAGGCTAGAAATTCCAAGGCCAGTAGGGGC
This sequence comes from Hydrochoerus hydrochaeris, assembly GCA_004027455.1. Lineage (NCBI taxonomy): Eukaryota > Metazoa > Chordata > Mammalia > Rodentia > Hydrochaeridae > Hydrochoerus > Hydrochoerus hydrochaeris. The sequence goes on along the minus strand of PVLA01004112.1, from coordinate 160,352 downwards.
TGGCCTCCTAGTTCATCAGAGGTCCTCTGGTCTCCAAGCTTATTACCAGTCACCTGTCAAAGACTGCCCTTCTGAGTACCTGGCATTGCACACTGGGCTTTAGCATGGGCTTTTTGGAAGAGACACACACATTCAGGCTGCGGCAACGCCATTGTAGCCGGGAGCTGTCCCTGCAGAGTGACACACCCACCCTGCCCGGCACGGTCGCTCAGTGTGCTTCGGCTCTTCTTAGGCACATTCTACTTCCCTGCGTGAATCGTCCCCACGGTGTTTTGTTTCCACGACTGAAAGATGAGGCTCAGTTAATTTTTTAGGTCAGACCACAAAAAGATTATTCATTAGCTAAGTGAAAAGGATTTTGATCTTCTGGGATTTCATTTCATACTTTGCATAAAACACAGTTCTTACAAAATTCGAGCTATTAAAATTCATTTATAGTAGACAATAGGTGGCTGTTTCATGCATGGAAGTGGCTGCCTTTGTTGGAGGCTGTGAGTGAGGCACTTCAGGAGTGGCTGTCTTCTCCACAAGAGAAGAAGCCCATTGTGTGGTGCCAAAGGGTCTCCCGGGAGCTCCGGGAGCCTTGAGAGGGGGTGCTGTGAAGCCAGGCCCTCTGTCCCCGCACTGGCCTCTCAAGTGCCTCCCTGACACTGTCATCACCAGCTCACAATTTCACCACCCCCTGGCGAACCCCACAGTAGCTGCCTGTGGGCCCCTCCCAAAACATCGGTGCTTCTAAGTCAATATTATTTTCTTATTTATTTTAAATGCAATACAGTGTGTAGAAATAGGAAATGAAATAGGAAGTATCTTTCGGATGGGCAGACAGAAAGACAGACACATCAGTGCGAACTTTGCCCCCAGCAAAGAATTTCACGCTTTGCCCAGTGGCCTGATAGCTGGTGGCATCAGCACATGGCACAGGACTGGTTTTCTGTGAAGGATTAGGCAGTTATATTAACATGTGACACATGCAGAAAGTCAGAAAGAATAATATAAACTATCCAATATCAAATGCTTGAAGTAGGGCAGGACTTTTCGCATACCCATAGGCAAGTTCAGAGGCATGGTTCTGAGATAGGAGCCCTCAATTACACTACACCTGAGAGTCAAAAATAGACCTGTCAGCAAAGTGCAGGGCCACTGTGATTTATGAACAATTTACTGTATTTTTAAAAGATTACATTGTATGGAATAATTTCAAGAAAAAGGTTTAAGCCATCTTTGTGACCTTGACCATGATTCCAAAACGTATTATCCACTGGTTTCACGAGTTTCATAGCTTTCTTCCTATAAGCTGTTTCAGTGAAATATAGGCCTTTTGGAGAGAGGCTTTTTGGAGTACATCTTAAAAAGCACCCCAATACCGGTGAGGAGAGCACGGTGCCCTCTTCACCTGGAGGTTGGGAGAAGCCCCGTCAGGGACAATGATAAACACAGTGACACCGTGCTGTCACCAAGGCCTGGGCAGTTTCCATCTCACAGAGCCCCATGATTTACTGGTTTCTACCCTAAACATAAACAGAAACCTTGGATCCATAATTACATCTCCTCTAAAGCTGGTTGGAGGCTTCTCCTTGAGCACATCTCTCATCAGGGTTATAGTGTCCACCAGTCCAACCGCTGGCTCACATCTGTGTTTCAAAATCAAAAGTGACAGATAAGGAGGCCACGCATGGTGGTCAGCTTGACACAAAGGGCCATCCTGCACACAGATATTGACACATGTTGCTTTACTCTACAGGGGCATGAAATTATGATTCATTGATCAAAAGTAATATTAATAATCATTTTCAAAAGCCAAATACTGTATTGGTTATTGTCTGTTAGTACTGCATCCGCCCCTGCCCTCTGTCCTTCTTTCCTAGGTACTGAAGGGACTGGAAGTCTCTGAGCCGTATCTTGGAAATTCCGTGCAGCTGGAGCTCAGGATGGGATTCACTGTGGGAAATGTGAGGGCGGAGTGAGATGCAGTTCCCGCTAGGCTGCAGTTGCCCGCAGGTCGAAGCCAGTGTGTGCCAGGAAGGGACTGCACTCGGTGTCCAGACAGCAGCTCCGTCAAGGCCCCAGCAAGGAAGGAGCCACGGTGGCAGCACCCTGGGCTCTGGGATCTCTCCCAGATTCTGACTCGCCAGGGGTGGCAGAAGTCCACCCTTCCTTACTAGAGGATGTTGCTTCCAATGCTCCAGGTGGGTTCTATTTCCATCCTTCATGCTCAAGATACCCAGTAACTGGAGTCATTGTGACCATCCAGACCGGGATGGGACAAATCCATGACCCAGAAGGTTAGGAAGACCAGAGTATGACAAGGGTGCCTCCTTCTAGAGAAATACGAAGGTGGGAGGCAGAAGGACAGGAGTGGGCGACTGCTGCGGGGTCAGAAGTGACCACCTCTCTGTAAGCCTCTAATAGATTTCCCTTAATTACCCAGGGCTCAGCTCTGCATCACTAAATGGCATTCCTGAAATGTCCATGACAGCTGATTTTTTAAAGAGCACGATGCTCACACTTATGGTCCTTAGCATTTTTATTGTGCCCACTTTCTAAGGAAGTGATACGGAAACATCTCTTCCTCGGATTACATTAATGAGCTCCTTTGAGATGAGTCAACTGAAGGACACTGAGTTTTTCGTCCATGCCTCCAGTAGTTTTGAGCCTTGCAGCAATTTTCATGTTCTAAAAACTCTTTTATGTCCTAAAAGTGTGTTTCTGCCAAATTAAGTGAGAGTCACCTCACATGAACCCAGAAAACTTTTCGTTTTGTGAAACACAACTCAGTTTGCCACTTAGCCCTTGCTCCCTAGAAAACACCTTTCGGTTTCTGTTGAGTTACACTTTCAGTCCCTCAGTTACTGTTGTTTTGGTTTCAGGTCCTACTTTGTAGCCTTTATTTGCATGCAGGACACAGCTTGATCTTAACCTGAATCAGGCCCTGGAGAGGCTGGAGGGTCCCGGTCCCTTCCTGGAGGGTCCCAGCAGTCATAGCAGCACATGGGAAGCATTTGATCCATTTGCTGGCAGATCTGGCCCTCATCGCTCCCTGGCTCCGTCTGTGGCTCACGATTCTCTCCTCTGCAGGGAGCCTACCTAGGGCCATGTGTCTGGTTTCCTGGGTCTGGACACGGACAAATACCGGAGAGACACAGGGGTGAGCCAGGGACTCGCGCTCCTCTGTCTGCCACACCTGGCATCTCTGTGATCTCACGCTGTCCTCTCAGACACACCTTGGTCTCTGAGTCTGGTCCATGACATCTGGCTGTGGTCCTGGCAGCTCTACATTCTCAGTCCAGAGACACTGTGCGTCCACTTTTCTAGCCCCATTTGGCCTCTGTGCACTTCCCTCATGGCACACATATCTCCCAGGCTGCCTTCCTGTGCTGTGCACTCTCCAACAGCATCTGCTCTGTGGCCAAGCCTGACGGGTAGCCACATCTCACCTGTAGAGGAGGAGAGATTGAGGACACTGGGAGAAAATGTCCTTCTGGAGGCGCTGAGACTGCCAGATAGTAGCTCTGCAAACGAACTGCGCACCAAGGAAAAACTGAAAGGAACAGCAAACCAAGAGACCGGGAGACAGGAGCCAGGAGCACCTGCCAAGGTGGCGAGTGAGGACTTGTCTGTCCGTAGGTTAGAGTGTGCGATGCATGGCAGCTGGTGGGACCTCAGAGACCCCGACCTGACATGAGACGAGGAAGGTCCAGATGTAGGGCATTGTAGGAAGGAGGCGGGGAAGATGGTACCCATGACCTCACTGGGAAGCAAACTGAGCCCAGGGCATCGTCAGTGCATCAGGGAAAGGGCACTTTTTAAAATCTCAAGACTGCTGAGGACAGTCCCAGAAATCACACCCCACAAGATCGCCAAGTTATTACCATGTCAAGAATTAGAAAGCCAGTTTGCAAATAAAAAATGAAAATAAAACAAACAAACCAGAATGGAACTAAGGACAATATTTTCCAATCCAGGAGCCAAGAACTGCATAGGAAATACCATGTCACTGAGAGGGTAAGGTCACCAAGAGGAGCGATGGGGACTCCACAGGAGACATCAGAAAGATGGACACAGGGTGAAACCTTTTCAGGATGTGCTCCACGACCCACCAGCCCTGCCGGGCACTCGGTGAGCTCTGACACAGAGCTGCCAGGAGAAAGAGCAACCGATGGGAGGTTCTGTTAATAATTATTTTGCTTCTTATTTTTTGGTAGATATAAATCTTCTAAAACTCCCAGACTGGCTGTTTCCTTTTAAAAAATAGGTTTATTTCAATAATCAAGATATGACGTACACATGTACCAGCTCACATAATGAATGCATTTATTTTGTAAGGCAGACACGTACTAATAAAAATTGTTTTGAAGCTCATTTCCCTGAAAAAGGTGAAGTTAAAAAAACACATTTTGGTGTGATAAGTTTGACAATGAAAATGGCAGTCACCCAAAAATTTATCAATTTTTGAACAATTTCTTTTCTTGAAAACATAATAATTAAACTGGGACCAATTACAAAATTAGTATATATATATAATTAATAATTATTTTATTTTAATTATATAAAATTTAAAATTGTTAATAATTATATATCATACATAAATATATATAATATATATTATATATATTTTGCAACTCAACCTACACATAAGTACATTCAATGGGCTAGAGAGGCACCAAGAAATGTAATGGGACTTTCTCACCTGCTTTCCTTCCCCTGATAACAGCCTATACACTTAGTGCTGACTTGAGGATCACTGCTTCCCCATGCACTAGTTCTTCTCAACAGAGAGGAATTACTTTCCTGCTTTATTTGCTTATAGTCTTCATTTCCAACCTTTGCAAGCCCAAAAGAAAGCCCAGTTTCTCTACAAACTTTCCGTGTTGCCATGTCGGGGAAGCTGAGATGAGTGTACTTTGTCATTATACTGAACAGTTGCAAATCTTAAATGAACATCTTAATTATTCATGAATCTGGGGTCGTGAATGCCAGAAATAAATTATTAATCCGCGGATGTAAATATTTAAAAACGCCGATGAGAAACACATCCTGTGAAAGCATCTCCAGAGTGGAGCAGATAAACACCAATTTTTAAAGCAAAGGGCAATGGCCACATTCAACACTGACTCAGAACTGCTTAGAAGAGGATTATGCACCTGGTTCAAAAGCTCTTTCCCTTTCACCTCCCCTGAGGGAGCTGCCTTAAATGCCACAGCTGTTAATCCAACATGCATAACCTTTGCAAAAACCAAATCTATATTTGGCTCTTTTAATCCCTTTATCTTCTCCGTAATTTCTTTTAATTTTTATCTTGAATGGAGCAGAATATTAGCATATCTTACCATCTTAAGTTTTCACTTCAGGGAGTTACTTAATGGAGACCAGCAAGTGTGAAAATTAACTACATTTTAGGTGAGGTAGAGAGGGGTTTCCACTCGACCTGAAATTGCATTCCCTCAGCAATTTTTCCATTTCCCTCCCCCTTCTCTTTCCTCTAACTACACTGCCCTCTTCCCCCTCTACCTAACTAGCCTTAAGTGGGAACTTTTTGGATTTGCCCTGTGAATATTTATCCCTGTGATGTAGTGAAAATGAAGCATTCCTCTGTGTCAGTCTTCCGTTTTTGTAACAAATACTGAGGACAGTCAACTTGTAAGGAAGAAAGCTTAATCCTGGCTCGGGGTTTCGGACTTCAGGCCATGGCTGCTTGCCTGTGAGGCTTCTGGGCGCATGGAGACTCACCAGGGAGGAGTTCACAGCAGAGGACACACCTCAGCTTAGGTGCTGAGAAGCAGGAGACAGGAAGAGACAGGGTCCCACAGTCCCTTGGAGGTCACGACCCGAGCCTTCACCCCGGCCCTGCCTTGTCGATGTCCCTCTAGCTCCCAGGATGCCAGGCTGAAGGCAACAGATCGTGTCTCTTTCCACTTACTTTTCCCGTTTCTCACATGCAGCGCTAACTCCATGAGGAAAGAGTCTTCTTCACTTCCACAGAGTCACAATGTGCAGTACGTCCATAGCAAGGAAGTTGCTGCAGTATTTGCCGAATCTTGCAAAACAGAAGGTTAAATAAGTGGATGAGCACATTCTTCTATCACTTGGAGATACCCAGAACTTGGTTTGGAATTGGGCTTTGATTCTTCTTTTCATCTAAGAAACAATGTGTCCTGAGTGTTTGGTTTTTCCTTGGCATGGCAGAGAAGCAAGACAGACCAAAAAAAAAAAAAAGAAAGAAAGAAAGAAAAGAAAAAAAAGAAAAGTAAAAAGGTCTTAAAAGGCCTTAATTGCGGGTACTGGAAGGCTGCAGAAGATCTACAAGTTTCCTTGAAGGCAGGCAAAGAAGCAGTGGGCGTTTATTAGGTTTGACAGGCTGGAGTTTGAAGGGGTGGGCAGAATGACGTAGTGACAGCTGATTGGGGGATTGCTGAAGCACGTGCCAAAAGCCGGAAGTTCAGTTGTGCTTGGAAGAGGAACCCGGAAGTCACCATTGGAGGGATGAGCTGTCACTCCAACGTGCAGCGCCCTGTTGCGCAGGCACCACGCTGAGCCTGGCAGAGCTTCACAGGGGCCGAACCCCTGGCTCAGAATCAGAAATCTTAACCCTGGAGCCGGAATAGACTAGAGCCGTGGCCCTTGGCTCTGCTTCCTGGCCTGCCGTGAGGGTCACGTGAAATACTACGAAAGAAGCCTTGGTCATTGCCGGCGCTGGGGCAGGTGCTGGAGCGGGCAGTGTCCGCTGGCTGTGCAGTTCACCCTTCCCTAACCTCGCGTTTACAGCGATGACCGAAAACAGGGACCCGCAGTCACCCAGTCCCGGTCGCCCTGAAAGCCCCAGATTCGGTCTAGGTCTTCACTAGGATGAGGTTTCCCTACACTGCACTACCAGAACGATTAAAATCTACTTACGAACAAGCAAAATGCAAACGGGGACACTCTTTTGGCTGACTCTGGAATCTCTGTTGCTTTCTCACTGTTAACACGGGAGCACGGGATTTGCAAATATCTTACAGGAGAAAATCACAGATATGAGAAGAAGACACTTATTAGCATTTCTGGCTGAAAAGGTTAAGCACAGGCTCGGGTTCTGAAAGTCTGTGGCCTGGCAGAGCATGCAGCCCCACACCCGAGGACGTGGCCGGTTGCTCCAGCCCAGCGCTCACCCGCAGGCTCCAGGCTCTCGGCGCTTCCCTGTCCCCTTCCCCTAGGAGGCCTCGTCTGTGCCGGCTGGTGCCGGTGCTGGAGGGCGGGCGAGCTGTGTGCAGGGTCCAGCGTGGGTCCCAGCACAGGGTGAGTGAGGCCTAACTATGAGCTCCTGACGGTGCAGTGACTCGCAGTCAGACAGGCGCTGTTGTGTGAACTGAGCTGCTGGTAGCCAGGCGGATCCAGGGTGTTTCAGTTCCCCGGGCTTCTCCTCAGAGGGCTGCTGCGCCATCTTAGAAGGCAGCGCACATCCTACACCGGAAAGGTGTAGGCAAACAGCGCCTTCCAAGGGTCTTTTATGACAAAACTGATGACAGTTTTTCGTCAGGGGTTGAACCCAGGGCCTTTGCACTGAGCTGCATCTCAAGGCCTTCTGTTTTAATCAGTGTTATGTTTGCAGTCCAGGGTGATGACATCCACCACGGGAAGCAGTCAGCACATCCTGATTTTTTACGGACCCTCCTCTCCCCATTCCTCCCCTCTCCTCCATCTCTTGATCCTTTGCTAAACACCTGTCTTGTTTCCTAGTATCTCTCTTGTATTTTGCTTTTTGATTTATTTATATTTTGGATTTCTCATATAAGAGCAAGCATATGATACTTAACCCTGTGTGTCTGACTTGCTTCACTCAACATTATGGTTTTAGGGCTCTTGAAAGTGGCTTATCTGCCCATTAATGGATGCATAGATATATAAAACGTATAATTTATTCATAGTGGAGTATTACTCTGCCATAAAAAAGGGAGAATTAGAGTCATTTGTAGGAAAATGGGTGCACATTGAAACTAATGTTGATTTCATTCTCTGCGTCATAATACATTTAACACAAGTCTAACATAAAATTCTATGTTCTAATATTGAAGTTATTACTTAAAAGTTTCCACAAAACATCAACAAAATGGGGTTGTGAGGGTATCCACTTTCACAAACCTCTGAACAAACCATTTATTTTGCAATAAAGCTGTCATGATTGGTGGCAACTCCAACCTGAAGCTTGACTGTCTCCAGAGGGCCAGGGACCAGTGTCCCCATGGTAACGCCTTTCGAACTTTACCTGAAACCTGCCAGAGCTCTCAGGAATCTCACAAGGGCTCCTTAGCAGATATCTCTTGGCAGTAAAGTCACACAGGATACTTCTGAAACCATCCGGTGACAGGGTGCTTCCTGAAATAACTCAGTGAGGACCCCACCGTCATTGCTCTGTACAGGGGAACAAGCCAGGCACTTTTCTGTCCCCTCAGGATTCACTGCCTTTGTGCCCTGTCCCCAGTAGTGCCCTGGCTTTGGTTTTCTTTTCACTGTTGTTGGACTGGGTCCATCTTCTGTTTGTAGTAAATAATTAAATTTAGCCTATAGATCTTCAGAGCAAATATCATCAGGTCATTTTTTAAAAAATTAAATCTTTTCAGTCAAAATGTTTTGCCAATGCTCTGCTGGGATAGGCATGTTCCACACTCTGTGTAGTGGGGAGACAGTATAGTCATGGAGGAAGAAGTCTCACAGGAAGTATTTAGGACACACAGGCAGCACAGAAAGCTAGAGTCCCCCATACAGCTCCAGTATGCTGATGGCAGGCAAGGACCAGAATTATAATATGTCTCTGCTATTGCTTAATATAGAGAGTCTTGATTTAAGGATATTGATTCTGCATGGCCACCTGAGACTAAACAGAAAATGACATCTGATATATTCAGCTCTTGCCTCTCAATGTGGCTAAGTAGCAGGTGGCAGATTTGAATCAATAGCCTGTGTTCACATTGCAAACGTTCTATTGGACTTGGCTTGCACATCTTTTGTGAGATGAAATAAACGTCTACCATCCTGTGCCTCATCCTCATCTCTGATGCTGCTAGTGATGTTGATCCCTAGAAATGTGCTACAAACCACAACCTCATTAATCAATAAGACAGGTTGCCACAGTTCTTGCAGCAATACGAAGAAAGCAGGACCTTTCTGAAGCCAAATCAAGGCAAGAATGCTTCCTCAGAAGAAGCAAAGATCATGCTGAACACTCGAGTTTGAGTTGCAATGCAGACGGTCAAGCATGTTTTTCTCGGGCATTAGTCTTGGAAATTAGCAAAGTGCTGGGTAATAGATGAGCCATATCTGACGTCTGCCAGCAGATCAGGCTGCAGGAACACGGGAACAAGGGCTCTGTGGAGAGAAGGCTGCACTGATTCCACACGGAGAATAATGGGATGCTTAGCTGAACTTGGTCAAAGCTCCTCTTTCCCGACCATTTGGAGAATTCCCTGCTGAAGAGCGGTTGGAGTCAAGTGGTGGTTTGATGGTTATGCCAGTCACAGAGATGTGGGAGTGAGCGAGGAAACGTGTTTGGAAAATCAAGTATTCTGAGTGAGAGAGGTGAAGATGACATCCAGGAGAAAACCAGCTGGAGGCACCGTGGAGGTGCTGGAAGGTCAGAGGCACAGTCCAGCATGGCGAATTAGAGTGGCACGTGGTCATCTAGAGAAAGTTTAAGTCTGCAGTAACAAGCCATTGAAGCAGAGAGAGACTGCATGGGACAAATGCCAGAGGAGCAGCCAAGCATGCACAGGAGGGACACAAGGAGGTGAGGGCACTGGACAGGGTGGTCCCTGAAGCAGGGTGACTGTGAGGGGCTCAGCTGCTGAGCCCAGAGTGATGAGCTCAGCTAAAGTCGGTGGTCATCGCTCCACGCAGTGCTGAGAGGCTCAGACAGTCGTGGGGTTGACCATGGGCAGTTGTTATTTTCCTGACCATCCCAGTTTAGTTAAGTTCAGGGAATTGAGTAGGCAGAAACCAGGCTAGACCCAGAAGGACTGGCACTTGGGTAAGTGGGGTCAGATACTGTAGCTCAGTCGTGGAGAGCAGGTAAAGTGTAGAAGGAGATTGTTTAGAGATGAAGACAGAAAAGCAGAGTGTATGGTGATGGGAATAATTAGACGAAGCTTGGGGTCATAATGTGGGCTGGGCTATGACCAGGGGAGCTTTGGCTTCCAGGAATCAAGAGGAATGGGCTCTGCAGAGTCACCAAGGGACCCCCTCCTTGCCAGAGGCACGGAATAGGCACCCTTTCCTTCCGTATTCCAAACCTTGGCTGCAAATTTTCAGCTATGAAATTTCTATCAGGGCTTCATTAGGAGAATGATGTCAAAGAAGAGTTTATGGGCAATGTTAATGATTGATTTTCTCCAAGTGATTTTGTTCCTCCACTGCATTGCATGAGTTCCTATAAAATGTTACCCTGTAATATTCTCCCCTTGGCTCCTTCTGGAATTTCTTTTGAAGGATGAATGATACTCCCATGTAGCCCTGCAGGTGCTCACCAAAGACAGAGGCATCTGGCACCTTCCCCCTGACCTACCACACCCACCAGATCCTTAGCAAAGGCTGTAATTTACTAGGGAAAAGGGGAATCCGTAGAGGCCAGCATGGAAGGAATCGCTTTTCCCTCTGGTTCTCTGACTAAGAAACTCTCCAACTAGCAGGCATACGTGGAATGTCTTCTTTATTTTGTCAGTGAGTTGACACTGAGGACAACATTCACCATTTTCCCCACTGTCCCACACCTTGCTCAGCAGATTCCCCTCATCATGGGAGACATCCTGCTCTTAGTGTCACAGTCACTATAGCTGTCACTTTTGTCACCATAGTTGTCTCTTTCCCTACTGGGCAAGGAAGGAAGGGAGGAAGAAAGACAGCGAGGAAAGGCAGGCCCACCTCTGGAGTCCTGGTAGAAATGGGTGGGCAGAGCCATCTCTGTCTCTTCCTGAGGGAGCAGTCACTGAAGACTTGGCCATCTGAGACTTGGTAAATCTTTGCGGTTCTCCTATTGCCCTTTTTGCCTTCACTTTCAGGAAACTAAGAAGGGATGCATGACCTGTGCTAGCTTGGGATATCTTGGGAAAGGAAATCTTCTTTTTACTTCTTGGTGTGTGCATGCAGCATGAGTTGTACTGTCTGTTCACTTTCAGCATTAGCTGTCTTGGTGCCTCTTGGGGAATTTGGGTGACATCCACGCCACTGAAAGCACCGAGTTCCTAAATCCTTCCTCATGATCAGTAGAGCCCTTGGGTGATTCCATTTATTACCTGCAGTTTCCATTTTTTTTCTCACTGCATGATGTCATTTTGTTGGGGTCTTTTCCCAGGAAGGCCTAACAGGGTATCTATTTCTGCTGCCACCCACATGAGCTTTTCTGGCCCAGGTGAGGGTAGTGATGTGGGGGAAAACAGGAGAAGAGCCCAGAGCTTCCCAAGGCCCGCATACTTGGGTTCCCCTGCTCTGCCTTTGTGGCCTGGGCCCACACTACTGTGCACCCCAAAGTCTCTCACTGCTCAGAGCACCATGTGACACGCAGCCCTGCCCTTGCTTCTGGGTGAGTCATAGAAATGCGCACCCCACCTTCAGCCCCCTCCTGCTTCAGCCCTGGGCTGGAAGGGCCACAGGCACCAGCGTTTCTGCAGCCACGCTGCCTCCTCCTCGCTTTCTGCATCTTCCCGGGTGTGAAACGGAGCTGCCAGGGCTGTGTGCTCACCTGCCCGGTGGAGCTGTGGAGCTGCGTTTTGGTCTCCAAGCACCAGCTGCCTGTGCCCGTTTCTGCACTTCCCGCTGGTAGCTGCTTTATAAACCCCCAGAGGGGCTTCCCCTCTGTATTCTCCTCCTTGGTAAGTGGCACGCACAGCTTGGTACGTGGTGCATTTTTCAAGGAGCTAAAGATGAGGAGATTTCTTTAGAGCTGAGACTCTCCCAAAAAACAAATGAGTTAAGTATATTAAGTGATTATTTTAGACCTCAAAATAGATGCTTTAAACTTGGGGATTACGAACGTGACTGTCAGATGATGTCAAGTGGCTTTTTTCCTGAGATCCTTATTAGTCCCCTTGGTTCCCAGTGAGGCAGAGCCCCTCCCTTCAGGATTCTGGCTTAGGACTCCCTGGTCTTTGGTGGCAGGTGTTCCGGGAGCTGGCTCTCTGCAGCAGCAGCCCCAGCCTGTGTGTGACCGCTTGGCCGCTCACAGGCTGAGACACAGCTTTAGCAGATTAAAGAAAGACAGTTCAGTCATGCACTTGTCTACTATTGACATGTGGCTTTGCTACAGCCAGATCGCTGAGGAATTTTAGTTTAATTTTAGTTTTCAAAACCTTTGACAAACTTCCTAAAACTTAGCCTGTACATTAGATTTGTTTAAACTTATGGACAAATTTTCTGAAAACGAGGTGGTCTTGTTCCTGGTCTATAAACCATTCCGATGCCTACACTGTAGTTTGTTTCATTGTGAATTATCCTTTTATTTTGTTTAGTAACTACAGAAATGTGAAATGACATTATGACTCATTACTGTCTCGGTATTTGAATTTTGATTTTGAATTTAACACAAAGTCACTAAAAGGATCTTAACAAATCCTTAAAAAAGTACTTTTCATCCATAATTTGTCATTGTTTTATAATTCATACTCTGCAATCAGACAGGACTTGCTTTCCATGATTTCCATCAACACAAACATTGATTTTCCTGAAGAATTTTAAAAAATTGGGTGAGGATTTTGTATGTTCTGTATTTGTGACATGTGGTAAATGTGACAATGAAAATATTTTATTATGGCTATGGATTTGCTAATTTATCATTTCCCCTCCCAAGGTGCCTTATGCAGGCCAGAGTAAAATCCCTCATTTTGCAAAATTCTGAGGCTCTGGGTGATTGGCAAGGATGCGAATCCACACATAGACCTTCGTCTGTCTTTCATCTTGTTCTAAGGGGCTGACTGTAGTTATTCAACCCTTTGCAACTTGTGAGGAAGGAACTCTTAACATCTGCCTTGCTCATCTGAGAAAATGTGGGGCGCAGGCTTCGGCACTTACCCTTGGTGACCCCAGCAGTGACCCTGAACTCTTGTTTGTTGCTAACTCTATGTTGGAAAACAGAACCAATGGAGCCATACACAGCACCCACGCACCCACAGACAGTGGTGTTTATCATGGGGATTGGCTCATGGAATTGAGGTGCTCTGCAGTGTGCAACTGAGAGAATCCAGGGCTTTAGCCCGTTCTGAAGGCCTGTGAACCCCGGCTTCTGCTGTCTAAGAATGGGAGAAGATGGCTGCTTAAGCTTGCATAGAATGAGTTCACATTTAGGGGTCCTCACTTGAATAGAGGATGCTCACTTGTATTGATGAAGGTGAATCTTATTTACATAGTCCACTAACTAAAATGCTAAACTTTATCAGAAACACCACATAGGTATGTGGGAAATAACATTTAAGTAGATATTTGTGGACCCTTTAGACAAGTCAAGGTGACACATAAGAATTACAAACCCTTGATTGTAGGGAGCCACGAAGGCTGGAGATCGATCACACATGTGGAGCTAAAGCAAGGCCAGCCCTGAGAACACAGAGCCCAAAGCCAGCCGCATAACAAGCTGTTCCAGCTCTGAAGCGGGGAGGTGCCAGGCCAGCCAGGAAAACAGGTTGCTAGGCAGAGGGGTTGCAACTGACATCCTCCTCCTGAGTGTATAAATAAAGGTGCTACAGTGGGTGAGCAGTTTCTTTTCTCCCATCAGGAGCGAGGGCTCCACCTGGCCTCAGCTTTCGTCTTTTCTTTACTCTTCCATCCTCTTGCTGTCCGTGTCTCCGGGAATCTTGGACGCTGCACTGCTGTGTGCCACTTGGTCACTGTGCTATTCATTGATGGCTGTGTCTGTACATTTTTATATGAGCCATTGTGCTTAGTGATCATCTAGCAGGCATTATTTTCTGATGCTATAGTGGCTTAGATGATAAATATTTAATTAAATTAATTCTGCAGTGTTGGCCAAAACACACCACACACACACATCCCTTGACGCAAGCACAATGTGATGTATTCTAAGATACACAGGGATAGTTAGATAGGAATGGTGGCGAGTGAATGATGGGCAGATAGATTCGTAGGTAGATGGGTGATAGATGGGTGGATGGACCTGTGGGTGGTTAGATGGCTGTGTGATGCATGGGTTTATGGATGGAGGTTGGATGGACAGATTGTTGGATGAGTGGAGAGCTTTTAGAAATGACCTCTGGCAGGCAGCCCATGAACTCTGCCAGGACACCTCAGTTTTCATGTTGCAGAAAGGTCCATATTCCAAAAGGGTTGTTCATGTTCCCCATGATGCCAAAATTGATCATGAAGGCAATCAAATACAGCATGTGCTGTCTGGTCATCACAGATCTTAAAGTGTAACATTCACTCACTTATCAATTCACAAATTTGGGTAGAGCAAGCATGGGTTGCTGAGCCCTTGGAGCTTGGATGCCAAAGGGAGGGTGCCAGTCTTCCCTGTGGGGGCCGAGACTTGTGCCACAGTTATAAGAAAACACGAGCTGTGTAGAAGTGGTAAGGGGAGCAAGCAGCTGGGGAAGGAGGGGTCTCCAGGAGGAGATGTTATCTTGGAGGAGCCCTGAAGGACTGAGAGAAAGGAACAGACAGACAGCAGACAAAGCCACTCAGGGCCACTTGGCCCCTTGGGGACCACCCAAACCTTCCCTCAGTAGCCCCCAGGAACGTGTTCATATGCTATATCTCCCTCCACAGAGCGTGTTCTGAAGGAAATCATGCCTATTTGAGGAATGGCCGAGGAGGGCGGGTTGTGGGCTTTGGGGGCTACAGTTTTTGTGATAATTGCCTTGATTTCCTGTCAAGATGGAAAACTCCATGACACAAAATGCTTCCACGAGTAATGGGTCTTTCAGAGTTGGGATATGTGCTATAAAAAGGGAACTTTCAGCAAGTTTTATGTCCACTTTCAAAGAATTTCAATTGTGTTTTTTGACAGTAATCACCTTAGTTTCCAGGTTCTAAATAAAATAGCACTGGAGCAATGTCCATGCTCTGAAGTTCTCACTGACTGAGAAGGAAAGGGTGAGCAGGTTAAGTTGTGTTTGATGGCACCAGAGACGTGTCCTGGAGCTGGGTGTGTGTGCACGCAGATGGCTCACAGATGCACAGCACTGTCCTGAATGCTACAGTTACAGTAGAAGGCCCAGGGGCAGAGCACAGAGCTGCTATTAGAGCTGCTATTTTTGCATTGCTTGTTGACTGTTCATGCTGAATTCCATTTTCATTACTGAAGTGTTTATATGCTGTGTACACAGCTGCAAAGTGGCCTAACTTCTCTTCCCCAAGGTGGAGTGAGTTTAATGTCACTACTAATAGTTTGAAGATACCAGTGGAATGACATCTGTTTTCAGAATTATTCGTGTTTATCAAAGAGCGAAACAAAACATCAGCTTCCTTTTCTTTTGCAAAAGGCATGATAAAAACATGACAGTTGCTTTGGAAATTGGTCCGTTCCTTCATCCTTCATCCAGGCTTATTTATACTCAAAGCTAATCTTTCTAACATCAAAGATGATGAAAACGTTATAATGTGATGCAGTGTATAATTTTAACTATGTAATAAACACTGCCTGTCTTTTCTGGTACTGAAGATTCAACCCAAAGCCTTTGCACTGAGCTCTATCTCCAGCCTTTTTAAAAAAATTAATTTTAAATTTTGAGGCAAGGTCTCCCTGAATAGCTAAGTTGTCCAGGGTGGGCTAAAACTTTCCATCCCTCTGCCTTAGTCTCCCGGAATGCTGGGGTTACTGGTGTGCACAGCAGGCCCTGCTAGGCTTTGCTTATTTATCTCACTGATAATGGACTCACGGTAATTTGACGAGGGCCAAACCAAAATAAACTTTGTGTTATGTGTGTTGCTAAGAATGAAATCAGACTTAAACTAAATCAGTTGAACCAGGTTTCTGTGGATTCACCATGCAGCGTGTTTCAATGTACAACTGTTCTATTCATCTATACATTAATAGCAGGAGCTTCCCCAGACAAGTTTTTGTTCATTTTCTTAACAACTTATTCTATGCTTTAGACAGAACAAAACCATATTTCTGAAGCAGATTTTTTTATCGTGGTGAAATACATGCAACATGAAATTTACCTTTGCAATCATGTGTAAAGCCATTGGATGCACTGCATTTACAGCACTGCATGACCACTGCCTCTGTGGAGCCCTAGCAACCCTCCATCCCCCAAGGCAGGACCCCCGCCCACCTGATGGCCCACTCCCTCTGGTCCCTGGGACCCATTGCTTGGTTTGTTGTGCTGTGGGTTTGTCTATGCTGGAGATTTCTGATAAATGGAATCATACATGTGTTTTTTTTTCATCTTACTACTTTTGCTCTGCAGAGCAATGCTTCTCCTAGGTAAACACTCAGGACGACTGAAAACAGGTGTTCCAGCAGAAACTTACACACTGATGTTCATCTCAGCACTACTCATAATGGCCCAAAGGCAGAAAGAAAAATGGTATCGATGGATGAATGAATCAACAAAATGTAGTGCATTCAAAACACAATGGAATCATATCCAGCCACAATGATAATAGAAGCTACAACACTTATGAACTGTCGCGACATCAGCTGATCTGGATTTTCATAGGCTGAATTTCTCACCATGTAGGATGCCTTCTGTGTCACCTTAGGGTGACAGCAGCAGATGGCAGTGTCTCTTTGGTTTGAAGATGAAGGGGCTGAGCCTGTCATTTCACATCACTGATGACAAAGAGGGAATAATAGAAGCAGCCTTGGGTTCTGACATCTTTGTCCAACAAGAGTTGGTGCTCTGGGATAATGCTTGCGTGATCTGGGGCCAGCTCCATCTACAGAATAAGGATGAAGACTCAGTGATCACACTTTCCTTATAGCTTTAAAATTCTGAGACAAACAAAAAAGAAAAAGGCAAAAAGCGCCAGCTCAGGTCTGTATGTACATCTATGTAGACAGGAGGTTGAAACAGGCAGACACACACTTTCCACAGAAACTGACCTTGTAGGAATGAGCTCAGCTCTTCTGCAGGAGCAGGTCACCATCCTGCAGGAGAGGAGGGCCTGAGTGTTAACTCTGGCAGCAGGAGTACACCCAGGGGAATCAGGAGGCCCCATCGCAGCAGGTGTAGACACAAAGGGCCTGACGAGCTCCTGTCAACAGCAGGTGAAGACAGAAGAGGACCAAGATGGGCTCGTGGGCAATAGGTATAGATAGAGGTCATGCAGAGCCACCTCTTAGATAGGACAAAGTCCTAAGGGGCCATGTGCCAGCCATGCTCTTGGAGCAAATCAAACCCAGATGTTTTTATTCCCTAACTGGTGATGATGGCCTGGATGTGTTATGGTTTACATGTAGATGTCCTCCAACATCCTCAAAGGTAGAACTTTGGAAGGGAACTGGGTTGTGGGGGCATAGAGCTGACTTGCTGGCAGGGGGTAGGATCTGATTGAAAGAAGCAGGTCACTGGAGGCATAACCTGAAGGGCACGTGCTCTCCCAGGCTCCC
Organism: Hydrochoerus hydrochaeris; assembly: GCA_004027455.1. Classification (NCBI taxonomy): domain Eukaryota; kingdom Metazoa; phylum Chordata; class Mammalia; order Rodentia; family Hydrochaeridae; genus Hydrochoerus; species Hydrochoerus hydrochaeris. Next base: position 142,819 of record PVLA01004112.1, on the reverse strand, counting down.
TCTTCACTCTCTTCTTCCTGGATGCCCTGCCCTGAGCTACTTTTCCTTCACTGTGCCCCTCTGCCATACTGTCCTGCCTTGGAGCTATAGAAGTATAGACTGACACCTATACTAAATGTGAAAAAAAGTAAACCTTTCCTCCCTTAAATTTCAGGTATTGGGAATTTTGTTCCAGTAATGAGAGATGGGAAAAAGCAGACTTTAGTACAAGGAGTGGGGTCTGGCCAGGAGAGGCAGGTCGCTGTGTGTGCAAGCCGAAAGGTTTTATCACCCTTTGCAGCTCCTCCTGTGGTGCTTTCTTCTTGTCTTCCATGCCATGAGCAGCTTTGGCCTTGCCGTGACCCTTTGCTGTGCTCCGCTCCCTTAGAGCCAGCAACAGTGCATAAAATGTGAGCCCCAGTAAACCCGTCCTTCCTTAATCTGTACATCTTTTTCTCAGCAGCAAGAGAAGCAACTAAGATGGGTTGCCTCTACAATCTGGAAGGAGATCTTAGTGTATAAGAAGCCATTAGTTCAACACTGGCTTCGTGCCCACATAACAACTGGGAATAAACATTTTTCACTACAAAAAATAGTTTAGAAAATTTCTATTTACACCAGTGAATGTGCTTTTAAAATTAATCATAACAAAGTAAATTCATTCTTGAAGGTTTGTCTTTCCCTTACTCTCTCTACATCTGTGGATAGGCAGAAAAAAGGCAGAGGCTAGGTGGGTAAACAGATTGGTAGACTGATTGGTGGAGGGAGAGAGGGTGAACTGATCAAATCTTGTAGTTCAAGTTATTGACCAACTTTTCCTGACAAGCATCTTAGCGATATTTGAGTCCCCAGTGAGTCCAAATCATTGGGTTGCTTTTCTGTAGGATTTTGGTTGTCTAGAATTTCTTATGAAAAACAGACACAGAACTAAGATTTATGGGACATGGTTTCCTAGGAAATATAGTGAAGTTTATGTAGCTACCTCAGTATAAAATATATGTGTTTCATCACCAATTGCTCCCGTTCTGTGTAAGAAAGGTTGTTCTTTGTATTATTTGGAGACATCACCTGTCAGTTTGGACCACTCTGAGTCCTGGTGTGACAAGAAGGGACCTGGGTTCCATGCCAGGGTTGCCAGCCTCTGCTGTGGAGTTGATACCTGCACCCTTGAAGTTATCGGCATGGCTTGGCCCTGAGAAGTAGTGCTGATTCATGGAAGCTGGATTTGACAAAGCAATTCTTCGTGTTATTGCAAGTCATCAAAAAACAATTACCACAATGCTTATATTAAACCTTCACACAAATCTTTAATATTGTAAAAGAGGTTAATCCCTTTTAAAATAAGATATGGCCCAATATTATCTTTATGAGATGAAAAAGGCTTCATTAATATTCTGGCCTGGGCATTTCCAATGACAAATGTGGTAAAATTTGATGTCTCCTTTGATACCATTTTTCCAGGGAGATATACCTGGAACCTGGCCTGATCATGGGGTATCTGGGACCCTGGAAGCAGGCTGATTGTTTCCTGCAGCTCCCTGAGATGCATTTAGTGTCATCTGCTTAATTGTTGTAATGATGATTTAAGGTTTTAATTGCAATATTATCTTCTTTTATCAGATTAATTTTATTGGTATATTTTATATATATACATAAGGATCACAGTCATCATAGGGAATTTGTATCTGTACAAGATTTTTTTAAGACAGAGTTTCACTATGCAGTTCAGGCTTGCCTTAAACTCACTTTGCAGCCCAACCTAGCCTAGAACTCACAGTGACCCTCTTGCCTTTGCCTCCAGAGTGCTGGGATCACAAGCATGTGCCACCACATTTGGCAAGCATGATATATTTTGATTCTTTTTTTCATGTTCTTCTCCCCTCCCTTAAACCCCTCTTCCCTTCCTTATTTACAAAAGCTTTGTTTCCAATTTTTCCTTCTCTTCTTTTCCTTTCCTTCTTTTCCCCCTCTACCCCTGGTTCCCTTTCCCATTTATTTAATGCCATTTTTACTTTTTCACCTGAGAAATGTCTTTTCATTTCAGATGCCATTTTTTGAATTGGGTCTTTAGATTGGGGTGTGGTCTGATTTTTTAAAGTTCTTTACATTGGAATATTATCTTTTTAATGAAGTTTTTTTAAGAATTCAGAATGAACAGCTCTTAAATCCACCTAATAGAAACAATATTGAGGTAGGAGAAAGAGCTAGAAAAAACAGACCATAGGGTAAAAATGAAAAAACCATGAAGAATTTCAGAACAAGACTACAGAAAATTAACAAAGTTATATTGCATATTGTCTTCAAAACAGTTGCTCCAATTACCAGATATAGACATGCAAGACTGATCAAACAATGTAAGCACTAACTGCTCCTTCAATGAACTGATAAAATGAGTACACACTTACCTTAGATGTCCTGTATATATGTATATATTTGTTCCCTTCATTCTTTTCTCCTTTTCCCCATCCCAGTTGCTTTTTCCTTTTGAGCAGTTTCTTTCCCTTTCACAATATCTAATGTACCTTTTTGATGTTATTTGCTCTCTCAGTTTATTTCACAAGGGAGACAATAAGATGTTTACACATGCAAGTCTGATTTATCTCATTTAAGACTCTAGTCTCTAGCTGCGTCCATTTGCCTATAAAAGCCTTGAGCTTATCTTTATAGCTGAGTAGTACTCCACTGTATAAAAATACCACATCTGTTTTCTTCCATTCCTCTGTTTGTGGGCACTTGGGTTGTCTCCAAAATTTAGCTATTACAAATAGTGCTGCTATAAATTCTGTATCTTTTATTTTCTCTTAAAAAATAATAAAAAGCCAGGAAGAGTATATTAAACCATCAGGAAATGAATTTTAAAAAGCCATCTTATTCCCTTAAGACTCTGAGGCATAAAAAATGTCAAAAGCACATGACCCTGACCTGTATCCAATGTCACACCCAAGCAAGCAGTGGGCTTTGGACACTAGTGACATTTCTCCTAAAAACTTTATAGGGTCAAAACCTCCCCATGAGATGGATGGATGGAGTCATGCACCCCACTGACAATGACTTCTTCAGTCCCCAGATATAGAACCTCCCCTAAGCTGGGACCTTAAGAGACGCAGGGCCTGGTCCTGTCAGGTACTGAGCTCTCCTTACTGACCACCTCCACGCTGAGGCGGCATCTTCCCTTGTTTCACTGTTAGTCAGGCTTACTCTTGTTACTCTTCTCTCCAACATCTTGTTCAGCTCTTGTTCTGGATCCCAAGGGCCTGGAAACAGCGCCGCAGAGAGCCTGCCTCTGATGGCAGTCCCACTCCGATCTCTGAGAAGCAGTAATAAAGATGTCACTCGCTCACAGAAGTGGAGACATGAGGGTGAAAGGCTGTCTGTCGCCCAGGCCCAGCGCCCCATGGCTGGGATCAGCAGCAGTTCTGAAGCTGGTGCACCAGGATGTCCCCCCACAAGTCAGGCACTGACGGAGGACAGCGGATACTTGGGACCAGGAAGACACAGGGGAGGAATGGAACCCATCCCTGGGTGCCTGTGGCCCGAGCCTCTCGGTGACTGCAGATCTGTGACTGCATGTGACTCCCATGCTTCGGTATAAAGTGTGACTCCCAGGTCTCCTGCATTGTGTCCTGGGGTCCTGCAGGCCAGTGTTTGGAACTGCCTAAGCCAGGACCTCCTGTCTTCTGTTGAGGCCACGCGTCCTGGATGCGGTACCTCAGCTCTTCGGTCCCCGCAGGCTGCTGCTCAGCATGGTACACTCAGGTCGTTACACGGGGAGCTTCTATGCCCTGCGTGTGCCCTGCCCCAGCTGCAGGATGTGTGCAGGCTCCACGGCATCTTGTCCAGCTCCAAGAGCCCCCTGGCCTGGAGGAGACCTGACCCACTCAGCGGAAAGCCTCGGAGACGCCGTTGTGTTTTCTTCCACCACATTCTCAGATTTCAAAATCTCAGGAGACAAACGCAAACCAATAGACGCAAACAGGCGTGTAACAGGCAAAGCCCAGGATGTGGGCAGCTCCAAGTGGCTGAGGAACTATCACTGCTGCAGAGTTTCATTATGCACAAAAGCATGTTGAGTCCCATTCGCTGTGGCAGCAGACAGAAAGAAGCACCCAGGGGCCAGCGGGGCCCCTCTTCCTGCCTTTGGTTTCAATTAGCCAAGTTCTTCCATAAATCTATTAAGCTGAGATTTTTGGAAGGTTAGAAAGAGCCTGGGTTTGTTGGCAGTTTGATGGCAGAGGGAACAGAAGCGCAAAGCCCTGGCCTGAGGGGTCTGGCGTGGCTCCAGTGTCCTCCTCTCCCTTCCCCCCTCCTGGGTTCATGTCAGTTTCTGCGCCCATCACTGACACTCCTATTTCGGGTTAGAGGCAAAGAGTACTGAGGCCAAGTCTTGGTCACCGCTGCAACACTGACATGCCATGTGGTCTCCCAAGTGTCCAGTGACTGGCGAATAAATGAGCAAATGACCGGAGATCAAAGCAGCGTTAGAGGACATACAGAAGACTCCGAAAGGCTCTTATGGGCACCAGTTCTGCACCTTTACTGTCAGGTTTTGTGGATGCTCAAATACATGACCCTGCCCCTGAATTCAACGATATTTTGCAAAATGCAAAAATAACACTTGACCATGCCAACATAAAGTTTCCTAAGAACTACAGTATGATTTCGTTACATAAAGCACGAGCTAGAAAGATTCACTGAGAAAGATGAAAGTCCTAACATGAACAGAATATCCAGATGCCAAATCACTATGCGATGGGAGGGGCACCTTGCTGATTTTTTGTTTATCCTTTTCTGCTTGTATTCCTCCCAAATAAAATGTCTCTCACTCAAACAGAAGTCACTAGAGTCTGGCATGAAAGTTTCAATGTTTAAATTTAAAGAACATCTCCAGCATCCATCGGTAGAAACTATTCACTCCAGGCTCATTAGGAGAGCTCATTAGGAGGGCTGCTGAAGCCCTTTACTAGATTCTGAGGCCACTGGTCTGTAATTTTCCACATCCTTGCAACATACCTGTTTACCTTCCCATGGAATTTACCAAGTCCCTTTGGACCTATGCAGAAAGTCATTGCAGGTTCCTCAGGAAAAAAGAAAGCAAAACTGCAAAGGATAATGTACAGCCAGGAGGCTAAGAGTATGTGTGGGTGGGTGACATTAATGTCATCTCAAGGCCATCAGAGGGAGAAAGGGAAGTGAGCACCAGAGAAGATGGGACCCATGGCAGGGCATGACATGAGGAAAGAGGCAGGTGACCAGGCCTGCGGGTGGCTTTCAGAAAGAACCACTGCTGCACACACCCGGACTTCAGGATTTCTGTCCACCTGCCCCACAACCCAAGGTGACAAACATATGTTGCTTTCAGCTGCTGTGTTTGTGTTTTGTCAGCTGCTGCAGGAAACCAACACTCCTGTCCTCCAGAACCAGCTGGGCACATAAGTGTAGGTCCCTACAGGGGTCCTAAGGAAGGGGTAAGGGGTCACAAACCAAGCAAGCAAGGCCTTGGTGATCCCACTTGGTCTAAGGACCACAGAGGCATTGGATTAGGTCCTGAGTCCAGAAGTGCCTAGGCCAGCCAGATTCACTGGCATCTGAGACTTTCAGGAGAGCTATCCTGGGGTTCCCTGACTTGCACACTCAGGCCTGCTTCTTCCCTTATTCCCTTCTGGCACAACACACCATCACTGGAGTACCACAAATCACCTCCATCTCCACCTCTGTCCTCTGGACAGAGCAGCAGCACTGGTGGCTCCGCTGAGGGCCAGTGTAAACCCCTCTCCCCACTACTAACCCTCTCAGCTGTGTTAGTTTAGAAGCCATTGGGAGAGTGTCTGGTGGGGCTTCTCATGACATCTCATGAGAAGCTCTGCAAGACTTTCATGCACGGTGGTAACGAATTCACTTTGAAAATAAGACATCTGAAAATGTACTGGTTCTGAAATTGGTGCGTCTCATCCGCTGTAATGTCTTCTGGAATTCACCCACGGTGATTGCACATGTATGACTTATGATCTTCTTGGATCACTAGGGGTTGCTGATGCACTAATGAGAAAGAAACCCAGGAATGAACTGCATCCACACTGCAGGGAGGGCTTCATAAAAGCACGAGGTGAAGACAGACCGAGATGGCCCACGACCAGGGAGGTCAAAGTAGAGAGGCGACCGCCCAAGGGACTAAGACGTCAGGGTGTGGAGCCTTCCCTGATTTCTGCTCTGTCTCTCCTCACCAGAATCCAGAGGCCACACAACAAATATGGCACCGGATTCCTACAGCTAAGCACTTCTTATTCAGACCAATAATGCATAGCCCGTCTAACACACTAAATTGCTTCCATGCTATGTGCAGCTGCTAGATGGTTTGGATTACATGGATTGAAAACAAAACTAAATAGCCAAACTTTTGACCTTCCTGTTTGGAGGGAAAGATGGTCTCATCATGAAAGAAAAACATCACGTAGCTTCTTTCCTTTCAAAAGTGTAGCGAGGTGCCTTCACCGGGGAGTGGTAGAACTGGCTTCTGCCTATCTCTGAAAAAGGATCCAGGACACTTGCTCCATGCCATCCCACAGCTGGGGAACCACACTTGAGCAGGAGGCTGCCACTACCAGTGCCCCTTGATTAAACCATCTCCTACATGCCACCTGGCACTGCACACACATGACTTTAGACTGCTGCAACACATGTGTAAGCAAACTTGAGTCATCTGTAGAAGAGTGGATGCATCTTGAGACCATAATGTCAAGTAAAATAAACCACATACTCAAGATTAAATGTCACATGGTTTCCCTTATGTGAGAATCCCAAAATATCAATAAATTAAAGAGCTAAGTGGAGGATAGATAATAGGACACAAAGGTAGATCTTTTGCAAATGGGAAGAAGATCAAGAGATGGAAGGTGGAGGGAGGGAGAGGAAGAAAAGGGAAACAGAAAGAATGAAGATGTGTTCTGTACACACACTGAGTCACCTTGATGAGTGGAATCATTACGTACTGCAAACACGCGCCAGTGAACATTTTTAAAAAGAAGAAAATGGGTCTCAGAGAAGTTCATTTGTCCTAGAAGGTCTCCTAGGAAGATGGCTGATCGATTGGATCTGATCCAGATGGATCTGAGCCCAGCGTCTGAGCTCTTGGACATCATACTCTCTCGCCTTTGAACACAATCTCGTTACCTGCATCACAGTCTTAGCAAGGACTAAGGAACACGGGTGGACATGATGTCTGGTCCTGTGAGCATCTGGAAAACACCACTGGAAAACATTGTGAGCCAAGGACTTTCAAGGCAAAGGTAGAGCATAGTGCCCAAGTGACTGAGAAGACAAGGATGACACATGCTGTGGGGATTCCCAGGAGGGAGAAGGTCAGAAGCTGGGGTGCTGGTGTGTGGAGGCAGGAGGGGGGCAGCATTCACCGCAAAAGGGAAGTTGGGGGGAACACAATAGGAAGGAAAGCAGAAGGTACAAAGGACTCCGTCTGTAGGACTCATTCATTACAAACTTAAGGATGTGTATGTATGTGTCTCAAAATGAAATGCATTAATCTAATAATATTCAGCAATTTGTAAAATTCATTAAAAATGAAGACATTTTCAAAAAATCAAAGCTATGAACAAAGCGATAAAAATTATTGATTTCCTAGCTAGTCTGATTGTGGTGGATAAATAGAAACTTTTAACATGGATTACTGCACTCCTGTGTTACAATGTATCTTCAGACATCAGGGTTACAGTAGTCAGGGTTAATTTTACCTTCATAGGGAGTAACATACAGGAAAGGCTCAAAGTATTATGTACTTGGGAGACAGGTTTGGGGTTTTCATTTTACCTCCCAGTAGAAAGCATTACTGTCTGAGGATTCTGAGTTCTGATGGGCAATGAAGGCAGAGCAAGTCATGGTTTACAGCTCACCTGACCATCCCCAGAGACCTGCATCAGTTGACTATTGCTGTGTAACAAACATTCCCACGACAATGCATTAAAGCAGCAGTGATCTTTCTGCTGGCACCCTGCATCATCCAGGATTCTGCTGAGATGAGCCTGTCTGTGACAGCTGTTCCATGGCCCAGGGCTACCCCATGCATCTTGCCAGGAAGTCCAAGGTGAAGACCTTGCCTTCATTCTTGGGATGGTCTTCTCATGGTGATGGCAGAGACTCAAGGCAGAGCAGGGCTTCCATGTGCTCATTACGCACTCTCACTTGGGCTCACACAGCACCAGCCAAGGCAAGGTAAGGCAAGGCAAGGCCAAGTCCACGTCCAAAGCAAAGAACCAGGTAATGCACTTTCTACAGGAAAGCCATGCAGGGTGCAGGTTCATAGACAGTATGGAATCCAAAGCCACAGTGCAGTCTACCAGGGCCTTCATGTCATGTGCTTGGCCTCAGAGTTTATGACTTCCTGTTGTGTAGTTAGCATCATGCTTTGCTTTATTCACTGCTGCTCCTTAGTGAAGTGTTACAAAAGATGTCCCCTGGCACGTAAATACCTCCTTACTGTGTGATTTTGAAAGGTAGAGCTGTCCCCAGTAAATGCTAAGGGCTGGTTGTTGGAGGTCTGTAAACTCTGGAACTGTGCTGACCTGTTTTTTATTGCATTTATTACTTAATTTCCTGGAGTTAATCATGGAGAAGCATCAAATTCACTGCTAATGTTTTTATTTGTTTAATTTAAAGAGGCCTTATTTTTATGAGATCACATTTCTCACTGGTCCCACTCAGCCAGGGAGCAACATTCATTATTAGCAATAACCAGACTGGGACCTGCAGGCTGCAGAGCAGGAATGGTGAGCTAAGTCCCTGCTGCATTACCTCCCCTGCTGGAGCACAGTCCTGGTTCTGTCACTTCTGGCTTGTCACAGCTTATAAAATGAGCTTTCTGGCACAGTCCTGGTCAAAGTTACATTGTCATAGGAAGGACAAGATTCTGACTACCTTCACATACACCCCGCATGGTTAGGAACAGTAAAGGGTTTAGTAAGATAGCTGTATAAGCTATTTACTAACCATTAGTTAACCATTGGTTATCCATTGGTAACCAATTTTCTAAAAGATTTTTAAATAAAGCCAATTAATATATGTACTTGTTTCTGTTAAAATCACTATACATACTTAAGTTTGATGACAGTTTCTTGGCTCGTAATCTATATTAAGAACTTCTGTGAATTTCTTTTTTTTCTTAATTCTGAAGAATTTATTGGAAGAATTTATTAGAAGAATGTTATTTAAAGAATGTTTCTTTTCAGTCTGTTTGGCCATTTTCTGTTCCATTGGGTGTTAGGGATAAAGAAGAGGATTCACTGCATACTTATCAATAACACAGCTGCAATCATAATAAAACCTAGTTGTTATTATTACTATGAGTGTTACTATTTTACAGTGCAGAGGGTTGAATTCAGCGGCACTCTGCCACTGAGCTACATCCCTGCCCTTTCTTAGCTTAAGACAGAGTCTCAGCTAAGTTGTCCAGTCTGGCCTTGAACTCCCAGTCCTCCCCGCCTCAGCCTGCAGAGTATCTGAGCTTACCGATGTGGGCCCCATGCCCGGCCACGTCTATTCCTCTGGTCTGTTTCATCTTCTGTTGCTTGTTTGTTTTTCAGATGAAGATGCTGTGTTGAGCAGATGACTTACCCAAGGCTTCTGAGGTGGCTTCTGGGCTTCCCTGAGGACGCTGACCTGAGGAGCACAGCAGCTCACAGGGCGAAGCTGTGTGGTGAGAAGAGTCACTGTTGAGTCCAATGTTCTCAAGACCTCACTGAGTCGCTTATTATTCTGTTGCTCTTTGTCTAAAACCACCTGTCTGATTGGCCTCGTAGGGTCCAGGCCTCAGAAGGTGAGCAAAGCTGAACAGCCCTGGCAAACTTGCCCGGCTGATCAGCACCACGGAGAGCAGAATCCAGGCTCGAGTCTCTCCACCCACCCTAGAGAAGCGCATGCGCCCTGGAGCCCTGAGTAACAGAAGGCAAACGGGATGGTGACTGTGTGGGGGTAGCGAGGGCTTTCCGTGTCTCCAGGGAATTGTGTCTCACCAGCCAGCAGTCAGAGTGACAGCAGGGGACAGGTGCATGTGTATCTGTGTCCGGAGAAGAATGGCCGAACTGCCCTACTGACGACGGCATGTGTGGCCCCCGCCCTCTCGTCCTTCCCTTCAGTCTTTCCTCCCACACTGGGGCTGGAGCCCAGGTGTTCACACCGAGCTGCACCTCCAGCCCTTCTCTTACTTTTTTTTCTTTTGAGGCAGAGTTTTGCAGAGTCACTAAGTTGCCCAGGCTAAATCCAACTTGCCATCCTCCTGCCTCAGCCTCCCAGAGCACTGGGTTTACAGGTTTGCTTCGCCACACCCAGATGATGCGTGGGGTGATTTCTAACTGCTCTTCAGGGGAGGGAAGGTTTCCAGCCTTGACTTTCAGCTGCTAAGCAAGCAGCAGGGCACCCACAGCCCTGGGCACCCAGGGAGCACCTTGTAGGGTGGCCCCCAGCCACCTGTGCCTGGGATCCCTGCTCTTAGCGGGAACACAAGCCCATGTCTTGGGGACGCTTAGCTGCCACCCAAAGACCCAGGGCATTGTTTCAGGCCAGGGACAGATTTTATTTTCTGAACGTTAAATTTGGAACTGAAGGCAGTAAGTAAGCCTAAATCATAAATGAAGCCGGGACAGCGTTACAGCCTCCATCCGGGAAGCACCCGCACTGTCTCTCGCACACAGCAGAGGCTTACGAGGCCTGTTAGGAATATCAGCAGCGTTTTCAAAGTTTTGTCTGAAGATAATTTCTGAAAACAACAGGAAGCCACAAAGCTAATGGTTTAATTTGTTGGCAGTAGGAAGCTCTGGTTTTGGGGCATGGAAGAACCTTTGGAGCAGGCTGGTACATGCACCTACTGAGCGGTCAGTGTGTCACTTAGCAGAGAGGAAGCTCAGGTTTTGTTTCTTGTAGCATCATGTGATGATTTGCAGAAGAGTGTTTTGCAATCTTTTTCCTCATTAACGTTAATCAAACCTTGTCGCAACTCCACTGCTGCCCTCAAAGCCATTATTTTCAGGCAGTGTGAACCAAAGCTTGGTTCCTTTCAGATTTCTTTCTCTTCTTTCCCTTAATCAAATATGGTTTTTCTTAACTTCTTTCCTGCTCTGGCACAACCTGACATTTGTTATCTTCAAACAGATATCGATGACACCTCCCCCAATATGAACAAAAATCAAATAACCCCTGCTTTTTCTATCTACTTTGCTGCAGTCACTGTGCAGCCATCTGCAGAGTGAGCTCTGCATAGTTCATAGGAACAAACTCTTTGCAAAGACATCATTTGTTACAAGGCAACTTATTTTGACAAGATATTCCCACATAATTTGAAACACCTTGTGAATAGAAGGATAATGTAATTGGCATATAAAAGAATCTAAGGAATGTAGAAATATTAATTAATTGAGATTTTTAATTTAAAAAAGACCTAAATCTTGCTTAGACTGGAATTTTGGAGAGAAATGTGTTTTAGGCACTGATAAAAGGGGAAGCATAAACTGATTTTCCAACAGAAATTATCAAGCCAAGTCTATTTTTGCTGAGAATTAACTTTGAAGACATTATTTGAATTGTTTTGTTTTAATTTTCTCCACAAGATGCTAAAAATTCTTCTCATTTGTTTGCTTGTACTGAACGGATTTTGTCTTGATAAATTTTGCATGTTTTAAATTTGCATTTTAAAAATTCTCATCTTGTGAGTTATACAGCAAGACTATGAACTTAAATTGTGGCTAAACATTGCTTCTTTCCAATTTCAGCAAATATTCTAAAGCCAAACCAACTGTTTTGAAGCATTAAAGTTCTTTCTTTCTTTTTTTTTTTTTTCTTTTTAATCTTTGGGAAAGCTCAGGGAGGTTGAAGTTTACTTAAATGCTGAACCAATCAAAACTGAACTACTGAAAAATTTAGGAAACTTTATAATCTATTTTTATTCTCCCTGAAGCTTCCAAAAGATACTTGTGCATTTGGTGTAATTCATTCACACAGAGTCAGAGAAGCCCATTAAATCCGAGGCGAGTTAGGGAGTGCGGGAAGTGTGTGACATCAGTGCGTCCTTGTGTGCCTTTGAGCACCACAACGGATTGTGATTCTAGTTAAAGATGTGAACTCAGAGTCTGCCCAGCCCTGTTGTGGCACTTGCAGGTCTCGGTGGGTTGACTTGCCTCTGGGGCACCCCCACAGCGACCCGCTTCCTTGTGAGGAAGGGACAGACCCGAGGCGGCTTCCCAGCCATTGCACCTGTGCATGTCCAGACAGTGGCTTAACAAACGAAGAGGGCCCACGCCCCGCTCCTGACTCTGATCTTACCCTCCATCCAGCTGCACCAAGCTGCCCACTGCAACGCTTCCCTTCAGCTAGGCGTCTGTCCCTCCGGCGGCGGCGGGTAGCCCCGTTTGAAGGGCATCTCCTGAAAATGTGCCTGTGTGACAGATGCCTAGGAGGGATTTACCTGCAATGTGCCGTGTGTGTGTGTGTGTGTGTGTGTACAGGTGTGAGTGTGCGTGGGGAGGAATGAGGGAGAGGAAGAGAAGGAGATGGAGAGGAAGAGAAGGAGATGGAGAGGAGTTGAGAGAAAAATAATTATTTTTTAAAATCCCTTCCCCTTTTCCAACGGTCTGAATACTGTGTCTTCCCTGAGTCCTAGCGTCCTGAGCCCCTGCTCGCAGGGGCTGTATCAGGACAGAGATCTCTGAGGGACATTGGGACATCAGGGGTTCACTCTGCTGTGGTTTGCCTGTGTCTCCTCCCAAATTTGGGTACTGTCAATGTGTAGTTTTATCAGAGGAGAAATCAGCACAATTGTGTCTTAAAATATAAATGTTCCATTGTACTAGAATGGGAAAGAAGGTAAGAGGAAACATGTTTAAAAGCATAAACAAGTGGTGAAGTGGGTGAATTTGGATTTATATTACCTAAGGGAGAGACAAGGATCTTGGCGGCTTACAGCTATGAACAGTGACACTTTAATAAAGGAGGACACTGGAGACAGGGGATCTGAGATCGAGGCTGCGCTGTGTCCTGCAGAGTATGGCATGCTGGATCCTCACTGCAGAAGCCGAGGACCATGCTAGTCTCTGATGAGGACCTTAAGCCAACAGCAGAGGGGAACCCGCGAGGCCCCATCAGCTCCCACAGGCCCCCCTCCTTAGGACTGTCACGTGAGCAATCCCTGACTTTGGGAGCACACAGGCAGCCCACAGAAGGAAAACTCCTATTCATTCTGAGGCCTCAACCCAGCATCATCCCAAGAGCTTCTCTCCTGACAATAACCTGGAGACCAGGAGTCAACGTGAGGATTTCTGGGGAGGACAGACACACACACTCAGACCGCAGCAGAGTGGGACTGTTCTAGAATTCTTTTTTCTACTTACACAATCTAAACGAGAATTAGAAGCCTCCTTTGTTTCCTTTGGCCATGGTAAAAAGGAAAAAGAGCACACATTATTTAGTTCATTATGAGACAGAACTTACACAGCTGTTCTCTGGGTGGGATCAAGTTTCTTCCTGTGTGATCCAAAATGCTGGTGGCATGCTAAGAGACACATATAGGGGGTTTTCTCCACTGTCAGCAAAGATGTCAAATCACTGATGTGGGAAAGGGCAGAAGTGACACAGCTGGGATTTCCATCATATTTGCAAAAGACAATTTTGTGGCCCAGGGGCAAGTAGATATTTGTCACAAATACCAGAGGATAACAAAGTCCTCAGGGCAAATGAGTTAGAGAGTCAAATGTACACATGCATGTCTACACACACACACACACACACACACAGTACTACCACCATGAAATACTACTTGTCAGGTGTGACCAATGGGCCAAATGCAAGATCTCTGGTTGTGCAAGCCACAGGGAGGATGAGTGGTTGTGCCCAAATTAGAATCGAAACCAACTGGGCCAATAACTTGACTTAATTCAGAAGTGGAATAGACAGTGAAGAGGTGAGTGGGAGAAATAAAAGTTCTCTGTGTCTTTGTGAGACTCACTGCCTGCCAAGGTCAGGGAAAGGTGTGCCTGTGGTAACAGGAGCTGAGCTTCCAGTGTTTCCCTAGGTAAATCCTCCTCAGCAAATCCTGGTGGAATCTTCATTTGGGACTCTGATAGAAGAATTTCAGAAAAGCAGCCATATAGCTGACAAGCAGCAAAGCAAGCAATGCAACCTTTCAAAGAGCTTGGTCATTCGTTCATAATAAAGGATCCAATGGAAAGCGACAGGATGGAACCACATTCAGTTACCAGAGTGAGCATCCACAGCAAAACTTTTCAAGGATGGAGGCAGCAGTTTTCTTACCAGCTGTCATGGTTTGTCTGTGGCCCCAGGTCTCATGCATTTGCACTGTGCATTTGTGATTGGTTCATTGTCTAGCGCTTGGGTTGATGGTGTCAGTGCTACACCTGCCTAGGGGTGGAGCCAGCATACAACGTAATGGCAGGAAGAGGCATGTGTGTGTGTGTGTGTGTGTGTGTGTGTGGGTGTGTGTGTGTGTCTTGCCGGTTTCCGCCTTGCTGTTTGCAGCCACCATGAACTACTGCCCCGCCATGTCACCCTACCTTGGAGCCAACTGAGTATGGACTGAAACCTCTAAAAACTGTAAGAAATAAACCTTTCTATTTCCAACTTTGGGCATCAGGTATTTTGTCTCAGTAAAAAGTAACTAAGACACTGGTGCATCACTGATAAGCAAGTTCATTCCCATGGATGCCTGGCATTACCCTGTTGCCATCCAGAGAGGGGAGGTGGCCCTGGAACTGCATCTCTTCTGGACACAGCACTGTTTTACTTTATTCCTTCGTTGAGGGATGTGGCGCATTCTTTACACTGGCAGCAGCAGGGAGAATCAGCCTGGGAACCGTGGTGGGATCCAGGAAGCCAGCAGGACAGGCCTCTTGCAAGTCTGCAGTGAGACTATGGGTGTGGTCTTCCCTGCTGAGCTGGAGGGGCTTCCAAGGGGCTGGCAAACAGACAATCAACAGGCCAGGATAAACTCATCAGTTCCTGGGGAGCACTGGGGTTCACTGAGAATGCTGAGGTTTATCACTGGAGACAGTCACACAGCCACCCCTAAGAAGCTGCTGCTATGTATGGGTCACCACCACCTGGAAGGGAAGAACTCTTCTCTTAGGTGCAGATACCCTGGTGGACAATTGCCAGCCGAGAACCAGACCTACATGTTAATGGGCACTCGGACTGTGCCCTCTTCCTTAACCTCTAAATGGTTCAGTCCATGAGCTGCCAATCAGGTGCTCATGTTTACCAGTTTTTCCCAAACCCTGACCATGCTGTCAAATGCACCCTCTTCTCCACAATTAACTTTTCCTTGTCTATAACCCACACTTCTTCATAGAGTGAAATGGAGAATAGAAAATGTGATTCTGAACCCATCATAGGGAAGGAGATTTCCAGAGCCTGGTGCATTTCCTTCTTGAATTTTCAAGATGTCAAAATATTTTCTGATGAGGCCAATCAAACAATTTAAGATCCCTCTCAACCTTGCAACACAGATGTTACTGAAATCTGAGGCTCTGTTTATTTGGAATACAACTTGTACCCTCATCAGAGAAGAGAGGAGGGTTGGTAGTAGTGAGTGTATTCATTGTTTCATTTAATCAGCATGCTTCTATGAAGGAAGAGAAGACACAATATTCAAGTGCAACTTCCATAGTCTTGATTTATGATGCTTCTTTAGTTCTAAAGAAAAGGTTTTCTTGCCACTTATAAGCTGTAGGATCTGCCACATAAGCAATTTGCTGCTTACACCATAGGCATCCAGGGATGTCTGAAGACTTTGCCTTATTTTTATGCAGACTAATATCACAGCAGTATTAATTGCAACCCCAAAATGATGTTGGCAAAGCCATTGCAAATCTACTAACTCATGGATGACTTCAGTTCCCAATCTTCATTCTGCCTTTGTGAGTCCCAGGGGATGCTGTCTTGTTCCTTCTGCTTCAAAATAATATTGCCTTTTATAGCTTAGAAACAAAATGATGGCAGACAAGGTGCATAAAGTGTCTCCGTGTGTGAGTACAATATTCCCTCCAAAGCCACCGAGAGCTCTGGGACATCCAGTCATATTTTATTTATAAAGCCTGTCACTTTCAATATTGTAAAAGCATCATGGGATGAAGCAAAGTATTTGGGGTGCGGATTCCTTGGGGTGCATGCATGCAGCTCCCTGTGTTCACATCCATGAACCCTGTGGGTCTACACCAGGCTCTGGTGATGGGATGTATCTGGGAGGCTCCCACCTTCTGGGACACCAGTGTCTCCAGCTCAGCTGCTGGGCATCTGTGCAGTTCTTCCTGTTAGAGACACTAAGCTTCTAGCACGCTGCGCAGGGGGTGTAAACCAGGCCTCTTATTCATTTCCCCATCACACTTTCGTGCCTTAGAAAATTCCATTTAGAACATTAAGTTGCAAAGCTTTGGATGCTGTTCCTCTCCTTCCCCTGAATCCTTTGTGCTAATGTGAATCCTCGTGTTGACTGTACCATTGACCCCGAAAGGATTCCCCAGGCTGCCAGGCAGGCAGGCACCGAGGCACTATCTCTATCCCAGTAGAAACTGGAAAGTTGCAGGGTTGAAACCCCAGAGCCAGTGTGGCCAAGCGGCCGAGGCAGCAGGGGAAGATGCACTCAGCTTCCCCGGGCTGCTTCCGGAGCTGAGATAGACTTCAGCAATGCAGGGTTTCTACAGGTGTGAGTGAACTAGCCCATGAGTCAAACCTGTATCAGAATGTCACACCGTGACCTGTAAGACTAGACCACACTCTGTCAGTACTTAAGTTTAAAAAATAAACAAATAACTGGTCAGTGTTTAAGTTTAAAAAATAAATAACTGGTCAGTGTTCCACACACTCAGAGCCCAGGATTGTGCGACCCGGCTTCCTGCCAATTCCCCTGCCAGCTTTGAGGTCCCTCCTACCAAAGGAACCCCCAGAAATCCCAACACAGAGGTGCCTGAGGGTGAGACCTGTGCTTCTGTCCCTGAGGGATCACTGTCCTTCTCTGATCAGGATGCCCTACAGCTCTGACACTGTTGAGTGAGGAAGTGGACACTTGTACCCTGTGGGTGTCCCAAGACGGCATGAGCCATGGGAAGAGAGCAGGGGACCGACTGCAGACTAAACAAAGGAGGGGCTGCCCTGCTTCCAGGGCTGCTAGGTTTCTGGGACACTGAGATTCTGGTGCATCCTCGAGCCTCACAAGGAATTCTCTGAGAATAAGATCACAGCATCTGGAAATGCAGAAACCCAGGAAGACTTTCTGCAGTGATGAGAAACTAAATGACCATGGGTGGCAGGTGGGTCAGCTTCAGAGATCAGCAAAAAACTTCCAGGCTGTCTGCAAACTGACAGACAAGTCAGCGAGAGCAAGCAGTGACAGGGTGAGGTGAAATTGTCCTTCAGATGCTCTACCTCCATGATCACTGCAGCCTCTGCTATTTTAATAAAAATATCAAAGAATTGGGGTTGGGGATTTAGCTCAGTGGCATAAGAACCTGCCTTGTAATCATGTATTCGTGAGTTTGATCCCTGGTATAAAAACAAAACAAAACAACACAACAAAAAACAATGGTTTCAGCCACTCTTATTTTTATTTTTAAAATTTCATACATTGCTTCTAAATTTTTAGAAGTTTGTCCTAATCCCTAAATGTAACTATGAATTGCTAGTTTATAAGCTGTTTCCTGGTCCACAAGGTTTAAAATACAGTGTGCACACAAATCAGCCAGGACCGCGGGACAGCACAGCTCAGAAGGACTGGTCATGCTGGGCACACTGGAGTCTACACCCTTCATGAGATCCCCCGATGCTGATGGTCTTACTGGCACAGAATGGCCTCTGGAGGGGTGCTGTGCAGGGCTCCCAGGGCTCCCACCTGGCTCCAATCCTGGGTCCTTCACTTCACATCCGAGGTTTCAGGCTATGTACCTGTGGGGGCTGACTCTTCCCCATGCATGGTGCAGGGACCAGTGCTAGCGGCACGTGGGTAGGGCTCCGAATGTTGGGCTTCTCCTCTTGCGGTGCTTCTAGAGCCCTGGGCTCTGACGGCAGCACCACCCACCAGTGCCCCGGGTAGGGATCTGCAGGCCAGGAGCACAGCTCTGCAAGCAGCTGTCTTTCCCAAGTTCCTGCAGCCTGGCCCTGAGAACATGAGCTCTCCACAGGGCAGAGGCTCAGACGCAGAATGGCACACTTGTTCGCTCCTATCCGGTCTGTGTTCCATGCTGACTGTGATGGTTTCACACAAAGCCACACTGAAATGAAGGCACTGGATCTGCCAGAAAGACTGACCATCTTCCAGGGCCTCCTGAGGATGGTTTCCAAGTTGCTAAGTGTGCTGAATATCTCTGATACTAATTTGAGTGGTCTATGGGTTTTATCAGAAAGGCGTGATGGGTCCTTCATATTTTAGACTAATTCTGCTTGTGGCTAAGCATGTTAGTCTAGAAAATTTTTTCATAACTTTCAGATAATGGTGTCCATTGACCGTCTTCCAAATTTGAGGATATGTTTCTTTTTGAAGTATGTAATCTACCTGTCCCCAGTCACAAGCAGTGAAAATTTGAGTAGCTATTATTTTTTTCTGCATATTAAATTATTGCTATAAACCCTTCCTGGGAACTTAAATGAGAAGCAAAATCTATCACAATGGAACAGTGTCCAGGGATTATTCCTCTCCATGTTTCCAATCAAAGCAGGCATTTCATGGCATTGAAGATGCCTTGCCCTGCAGTGGGGAGTGTGGCAGAAGATCTCAAGAATGATCTCCTCCGCCTTCCTTCTTCCTCCCAGAGGAGGATATGGGTGCACGTGACTTGTGCAATGACTTGTCCAAGGTTACAGGGTTTGGGTCTATGTCAAAGTATTGAAAATGTGCATGCAAACATTGACTCAAATGGAAATGTGTAAATGTATGTGTTAGGTGGCGTGACAGGCTCTCAAAAGGTGACGGCAGCAGGCTGCCCTCTGGTGTGACTGATGACTCCATTCAGAGAGAGCAGTCTGTTGGTGTGTGTGACAGATGTAGCCCCTGCCACCCTGTGGTTGGGGACTGCATTCCATATATGTTGGCTCCTGGTGGGAAATGCATCATGGACAAGGCAGAGAGGTTCTCGTGCAGCTGTGCCTGCAAAAAACTGCAGAGGTGCAGGGAACCTCCAAGTGCTGCTTTCCCAGCAGCAGGCTCAGGGGTTCACCAGGATGGTTCCAGAACAGCCCCCAGCCATAACATGACATGCAAGTGCTTCCTAGAACTTGTCTTAAGCTTGGGACATGGTGATTTTGCAAGCTGACCAGAGTGGACTTGCTGCCAAGTTCTTGTCTGTTCTGCACAAGAAGACTTCCTGTCCCTTTGCTGTGTCTCTAGCCGGCAGCTCCCCAGGACTCTGCAAGAGAGAATTTCTCTACCCGGGCCTGCCTTGCTGCTTCTGTAGGACAGAGCAAGCCACCGAGCTGCAGCCTGTGACTGTGCCCTGTCACCGAGCACAGCACTGTTCACCACGAGAGAGTTCTAGGAGGAGAACCTGGCCTGTTTTTAGGAGAAACCAGGGGAGCAGTCTGCGCTGATGCTGCACGGAGAGGGGAGGAGGCGAGAGCAGGTGCTGTCCCAACCCCACTCCCACCTTTAGTAGAAAATTTTAATATATTTCAGGAATCCGAGCAGAATCTGAGGTCTAACCACTGCCTCAGGGCTGTTTTACAGCTCACCATAGAAGGATTCTCCGAGGCATAAGGTACAGATTTGGATAATGAGGGACAGTTGCAAGGTAACAGTCACACTGAATTTAGGTCACACAGGAATAGGTGGCAATAAAAGAAAACTAACATGCAGTGAAGTGAAACTCGGGTTTGGATCTCGGGGTGGGTCAGGAAGAGCTTAGGTGCCAGAACTTAGGTGGAGGCTATGTGAACATTTTAAATTAGTTCAAGAAAAAGGCATGATTACGGTTTAAGGTGTCAGAACAAATCACTCTTAATAAAGAGGAAATCCAGCCTTGCTTCCCGCTTCTGTGCTCCATGTGTGCACATCCCGAGGTCACCGTGAAAATTGCCATAAACAAGGCGGCTGCAGAGAACTGAATGAAAGTCCTGGTCTGGACGCTCTGGGGGCCTGAGCCGGTCCTGGAGTGGGCGGGACTGCACTCATTCTTAGGGCTCCAGGTGCGACCTGTCCGTGACTGTCGGTTTCTGGCACGGCTGTGGATCCTTGGTGCCACTCAGTTTGGGGGAATCACCCCAACTTTGCCTTCATCTTCTCGTGAAGTGTAGTGTGTGTCTCTCCTCTCTTCACATGACCTTCTTGGAGGACGACAGTCACATAGGACCTCACCTTAGCCACTTAAATAGGAAACGGGAGACACCTCCCACCCGCCTTCCTGAAGACACACTGGTCTGCAGTGCTGCAACCTGTGAGCTGGGCCCCTGTATGCGAGCGGGACTCCAGGGTGGGTAAGATCGCAAGTGTGAGCAAAGAGAAGATGCCAGGGTGTCTCGGTGGCTCAGTCTAACCACGCAAGCTCTTACAATCACGGACGCTTTCCTGATGGTGGTCAGAGGAGGATGCGGAGGGTCAGAAAGACGCTGAGGGAGAGGGGCCTACGTGGACACTGCTGATTTTGAAGGTGGAGGAGGGGACTCAGATCCAAGGATGCAGCCGGCAGCAGGCAACCTCTGGACACTGGAAGAGGCGAGGCACACATTCACTCCCTGGGGCTGTCGTGGAAGTTACACAAGGGCAGCTCGAAACAAGACATTTATTTATTGCTTCTGAGTCCTGGAAGTTGGGGGTCTAAGTGCACAGTGACGCACGGATACTCTTCCAGACCTCGAGGGGTGGACGCTTCTTGCCTTACCTGGCCAGTGCTCTTCCCGAGCCACCTGAGGGCTCCCAGCCCAGCCAGCACTGGGACTTCAGCCTAGGCCTCAGGGGATGAAAAGTCATGAATCTGTGGTTCTTTCCCGGGTCTATGGCCTTCTGTGCCAGCAGCTGTGGGAAGCCGCACACCAGCCAAGCTAAGGCCGCCGATTTTGCCTAATGGGGAAAACACACTCATCCATCTGTCTGCAGGGTTCCATGCCCCAAGGGCAGCATGTTCACAGGTGTAGGAACAATGTCACTCACTCACCACGTGACCTCTTCACTGCATCCCCAGGTCGGGCCCCGCTAAGTCCCTTGCAGGTCCTCTGGAGCCAGAGCCAAAGCACAGAGCTCTCGACACACAGTTCAGGGTTGTGAGACTGGAGTCTCACGTCGGCCACTGGTGCTGGGATTCTTGGTTCTGATCCACGAGCCACTCAGCCCCCACACCTCAGGTGCTCCTGTGCTGTCCTGAGACACAGCCCACCCCACCTCAGGAGCAGTGGAGTGACCTTTCCCCTCCTTCCTCCTTCCCTCCTTCCCTTCCTTAACAGGCCAATCTGACTAATTCAGACAATAGTGTGAGAAGCTTCCTGACTTTGCACAGAGACTGTGACCGGTGGGGTATAGCAGTGGAGCGAGGCCATTCCTGAGCCCTGAAGGGAAAAGTCCAGCAGGCGTGACGGTGCCCCTCGCCTGCCATCCCGGGCTCTGAGAGGCTGAAGGAGGCTAAGCTCAAGCTCAGCCTGGAAAACTTAGTGGCTTAAAATTCTATCTCAGAATAAAACATTAAGAGAACGGCTGGGGTTGCAGCTCAGCAAGACAGCCCTGAATTCAATCCTAATGATACAAAATTAAGAAAAAACCAGGAAGAAAAGTCCACTCACCTGAGCCTGGAGCTGGGACAATGGCACAGTTTGGGCCGCCTCTGCATCTCAGCTCCACCAAGGTAGGAGGTAGGGACACACAGCTGGGGACAAGAACTCAGGGCCAACGCCTGCACGAGTCCTTTACTTAACAGCTGAACCTCCGCTGCTGCTGCCACTGCCGTGGTCCTGCTGCTACAGTGCTTCCCCAGCCCCTGCACGAGACCACCTGGAAAGTGCCAAGCACCATAGCTTAGAGCAAGTCTTTGCTTCTCAACACATGGAACGCACTGATGATGGGCCCTTATCACTAATTCTGCAAACTAGAACATTTGTTTCTTCTATTATTTGTGTGAAATTGGAAGATGATGTAGAATTATGCATAAAGTGGCTGCATTTTAAGCACAGTGTTCTCCCTCAGAGATCAGGGGACATAATTCGGGCGGGACTTGGAAGGTGTCATTCTATAAGGAGAAGCTGAACATTTTTGTGGCAGAAATTCTGCCTTGGATCTCCGCGTTCATGTGTCTCTTTGCACACACCCCCTCCCCCACGTTTGCACAGAGAGAAATGACAGTGTGCGTATGTGTATTTTCTGACAAACCTCACAGAAAATGTCATTGAATAAATTCCATGTTTCCATGTGTCTGTTCAGGTTGAAAGAATTTCTATATTAAGCCTGCAGATGAGAGCAGAACTCTCACCATATTAGCAGATCCAGGGCAGTGGATAAGTCTCATCCCCAACATGGTCCCTCGGGAGACTTCAGGGCATTTTAATACGAAGCCAGGAGTAAGATATTCTCCGCGGTGAACCCAATTTGCCTTTGTGAACCTTGCAAAGCATGTAATAATATTCATTCCTGGTAGATTAACGGCGTGGTTTGTTTTGTTGTGCAGAAAAAAATGGGATAAATAATGGGCACTATCTCAGGATGCTGGGCCAGGACCCAAGGAGCGTCACCAGCGATGTCCCCGCCTGCCTCGGGGGCTCCTTCTCCTTCTTGTGACTTATCATAAGATTCATGTCTCAGAGGCCAGTGCTCTGCAAGAAGGACTTTTCCTACCTCCTCTGGAGACTCTGAACACCCTGGCCCAGGTCGTCTCGCCAGGATGGGATCTTCCCAGGTGGCAGTAGCTGTGAGCACTCCCACTCTCACGCCCATTGCAGGTACACTGACACGGGCATCTCAGGGTTGAGAACTGAGAATCAGGTGTCCCCACATCTGCCTGTTTCCGCCCTGCTCAGCACGCAGGGACAACGTCAGCCTCTGCCCTCAGCTGAGACTGCACAGTGCCTGTGTTCTCCCTGGATGGCTCTCCTCATTCTTAACAGGAGCAGACATAGGGGACAGGGCAGCCACGCTCTCTGGTCAGCATGCTGGGTGGCCCTGAGCATGCTACATGGACTGTGCTTCCAGCATAGGGTTCCAGGGACCAATCCAGCCACAGCAGCCACCCAGGGCTACCCAGAGCTGGAGGACTCAGACCAGCACTGGCTCTCATACAGTCTGTTCTACACTGCACCCTTCAACACTGGCTGCACCCTAGAAAAAGGGTAACATGGTTCTTGCTAATGATAGGGAGTGAGAGACGATCACAGAGAATATAGTGACGGCTATAAACTCTGCCAACATAAGGAGAAATAATCTTATCATAAGATTTATATCTCAGAAACAAAAATAAAAATCCGCCCCCTTTACTGGTAAATCTTCACTTGTAATCTCAGCTCCTCGAATTCGAGAACAGGGCCTTAGACAAATGGTTCTCTGGCCCAGACCCCAGTGTAGGAGCCTCTGCTCCCTCAGTCTTCACTGTGCAGGTCGGCACCTCTGAAGGTCAGAGGTCAGAGGTCAGAGGAGCAAGCTACAGCCTCACTTGCTGTGGACAGGTAGAACTTTTGTGTATTTTTGGACACTCAAAGGTGTCTCCAGTGACATTAAAGATACACTGAATTGCCAGACTCATGCTTACCCCAAATTGACTTTGCTTCCAGGTGCAGGGACGCTGGCAGGCCACAGGATGTAGAAAGTCTGTGCGTTAGACCAGCTGCTCAGCAGCGGTGGGGGTCGGGATCTTTACCACTGCAGGGTTAACGTTCATTCCGGGCATTGCCTCTGCAGACTGGGAGTGCACTGCAAGGATCGATCTGTTTGATCTTCATAAAACCCCTGGGAAACAGGAAGGATTGGGAGCACACAGCCCTTATTTCCTGACTTGGAGACAAGACAATTAAATCCAGAATCAGTTTGGGAGGAGGGACCACCAGGCCAGGTTTTGGGGGACTCAATGGCTTGCCAGTTAAGGTCCCCTTTCTGCTGAGAGTTGCAGGGATCCAGGAATATTCATTAGCTCCAGGCCTTGGAGCAGACTTTATCTCATCTGCACCTCCCATGCCAGGAGCTCGTGGGCCTTTCACTCACCTTTCTCCCTCCAGGGCCTCTACACTTGTGACAGGTGACACTATTTACAAAGGAGCCCTTGTGCCTAAAATTTTCCAGAGGAGAACATGGAAAAGACTGAATTTAGGGTCACAGAGCAGAAGAGGTCTGCTCTCTGGAAAACAAAGGGCTGTAAATATCAGTGAGAGACAAGCTTTGCAGCTCCCCCCCTGGGCATTTCACTCCTGCTAATTAGCTCTGCCCTCCCTTATTCTGCAGAGCCTTTAAGTGTCATTATGTGCAGGACATTTAGTCCAGGCAGAGAGATGTGAAAGACCAGCCCAACCCTCAGGCCCCCAGGCAGGGGATGCCAGGACCGGGCGATCCTGCTGGGCTCCTTCTGCAGCCTGCGTGGCCTCTCACCTCCTCGCACCCACCCTCGGGGGCAGAGGCAGGCGCCGGACGCTAGCAGTGCCTTTCAGTCTGCTCTGCTTTCCCAATGACTGTATCTCAGTGCTGCCTACACCATGCTGACAAGTACCTATTAAAGGACACAGAGAAAGCGTGTGTTTTAGGGCGTGGGAGCCGTGATGTGTCAGACCTCACCGGCTGCAATGAAGTCTGTGCTCTGTGCGCTGGGGAGGAAGCGCCACCCCAGAAGGATTCTGTGGGTGCCTGGGAGAGGCCACAGTCAGAGGGGAAGAGTGGTAGCAAGGATGTTGGGTGTTTGCCACAACTTCACTGAGCTATAATTTGTACACAGCACAGCTCACCCTCTTAACACGCTTTCTGTATGTTCACAGATATCACTATAGATTTTAGAACACTTTCATCCCCTCACCATGAAACCCCAAATCTTTGATCCGTCCCCCTTAATGTTCACTTGCTCTCTCCACTATCCCGATCATCTAACACACTTCCTGTCTCTAGATTAGTGTGTGGATGTCAGGGTTCCTCCAAGGGTTCTCGTGTAGAGTGCTTCCTCCCCTCTATGCCCAAGAAGCTCATTGTACACATAAATCACATTTCCTCTCCGCTCATCCATTGAGGAACACTTGGGTTGTCTCCACCTTTTGCGATTACAAATAATGCTGTTATACACATTAGCATGCACTTCCATATGAAGTTACATTGTCCTTTCTCACAGGCATATACCAAGAGGAAGAATGGCTGGTCATAAGGTAACCCTCGATGTCACTGCTTGAGGAAGACACTGATCTCCCAGTCGCCCCAAGTTCTGCATGGCCACCCAGAATTGTTTGCATCTCTTTCCTGCCTGGTGGACTGATCCAGTACCACACACTCATGATCCAGCCACCTCCTCAAAGCCCTTCCTATGAGAGCATGATGCTTGGAGGGACATCTAGACATCAGCCAAAGCAATCCCGACCCTTCAAGTAAATGGTTGTTTCTGTGGTGGCCCCAGGCTTTGCCTTTTGTGAGTACTTGCCAGTGTCACCAGATGCTGCCCTTCCCATTGGCATTGCGAGGCAGGTGGTGTGGTTCAGGGTTAGCGAAACCCAGTTGATCCAATTCAATTTTTGTGACAAAGCTGCTAAGTCATCTCTCTGATTTTTGTTTATCCACCTCTGTAGAAATAGTGGGAAAAATAAATCGGAACTGAAATAAATGAACACATTGACTGGCAAGAGGCAGATGCCACAGTACGTGTTCCCTTCATGCCTTTCTTACAAGAGAGGACGAAGGATGAAGTCGGGGGCTCAGGTGACTTATTCAGTCCACTTCAGGGCAGACAGAAATGCCAGGGTGCACTCACCACCATGATAAAAAGTCCAGTGATAGTTTTTGCCACACCAGCATTGGAAAACTTAAGTATGAGAACATTTAAGGCCCTTGTACACTGCTAATTGAATTTCTTCATTAAGTTTTTAAAATGCTGATATGATGTTCTTACAGCATGGTATTAAAATGCTGTTATGGTATCTGTTGTGGTTGTCAGCATAGTCACACTTGCCAGTATTGTTTTGGTGATAATTCTGTCAAATGAAAAGCTGGCCTCCACTGAGCTGGACAGAAGGGGTCAGCACTTCGCCCATCAAAGGCCAGCAGTGGATGATTTCCCTTTGCTCCAGCCACATGGCGTCTTCTACAATCACTGGGTGGGCCGTAGATTTGTAATCATAGTGAGATCATCATGATGCCTCAGTGCCCCAGGACACATTGGAAGGGGTGCCCACGCTCAAGATGTCACTCTCCTTGTAGAAGATGCAAGGAGAGTGACAGGCTGGAGTGAAGTTACCAGCCTTGTGTCTATGCAGAGTCGTTGCTGGCAATTTTCTGGAAACCCAGGTTAGAAGCTAAATGTCAGAGGTTGTGGGCGGCTTTACACTGGGAAAACTGGAGCTTGATACATGAGTCATTAGTTTATCCACTCATAACCTCAAAGAAGAAGAATATTGAGCACCTTTTAACAAGAGTTGTGGGCTCTCACCAGAGCAAGCTGCATAAGTGGCATGTGAGGCCCACAGAATCCTCCAGATAAAGAAAGAAAGCGACACTCTAGGGAAGGGAAGAAAAACGAAAGAGAAGACCCGGTCAGGGTCCAGGCAGCCACTTCCTGGGGCAGACCAGGCTCAAGGGGTGACTGCTGTGATGGGTACAGAGCCACCAGTGCCCGCAGGTCGCATGAGGGGAGTCAGATTTCCCTTGGGGACCAACTCCCAGCAGATGTGCGGCAGAAAAGTTAAACTTTTCAGTCTGTGCTGTGGAGCATCCAGGGCTCACCTATTCCACTGTGCATGTCCTCTGTGCCACCTCATGGTCAGCACTGCTGCTGGCTGGGTGGTTTTCCTGGGATCTGGTTGGAGCTATGAGCTTAAAAACACAACACTCATACTCTCGGCCTCATCAATTCAACAAATAGTGACTGAACATCTGCTAGCGCTCTACACAATTCTGTGATGGATCTCTTGATGTGCTACAGTATACACTAATAAGTAAATGTTGGAGAACGAGATCCCACCAAAGAAGTGTGTCTTGAAGATAATGGCTTGAAGAAATTGATATTAAAGAGAAAAGGTTGGTACTCAGGGCATCGCAGGGCACATATGCTGCATACCCATTGCTGTATAACAAGCAACCTAAACATTAAGACCCTTAAGCAAGTCCTGCCTCAGTTTCTGTGGCTCTGTAATCCCTCTGGGACTTGGTGGATGTCTGACTGAAGTCTTTCAGGTATTTATAGTAAACCTATTGACCTGAACTGTACTCACCTCAAGATTGAACTTGAGGACTAAACACTCTGCTTCTAAATTCACTCAGATGACTATCGTATATCTCTGTTCCCTGCTAGTTACTGGTCATGCACTTCAGTCCTCACTAAAAGGGTCTCACCCTTGGTTACCTTACAAAGTGACAGCTAGGTGTCTTCAGAGTGTGCAGTCCAGGGAAGGTTTAATTTGGCTTGTGTTTTAAGGGTATTCAGTCCATGGTTATATGGCTCCAAGGCAGAAATGTCATGGTGTGGTAGGACAAAGATCCTTTAGATCCTGGCAGCCAGGCTACAGAACAGGAGGACAATACCAGTGGAGAAAGAACCAGGAACCACGCAGTGCTCAAGGTCACAGCAGAACCCAGAAGTGTTTCTTCAAGTCCCTAAGGAGATCCCAAAGTCAATCAAGCTGACACTCTACACTAACAGGGAAGGGAAGTGTAAGTCATTTTTATAACTTGGGATGTGACATATCACCCATTCTGCCACTGTGGTTGTTTACACCAACCAACCCTGGCCTGTGTGGAAGGGGCTTCACCAAGGTGTGAGTGCCTGGGGCTGGGGATCATCACAAACTCCCTTGGAGGAGCTTCCACGGCTGGGGCAGCATCTACCTTAGTCTACCATCAGGCAGTCTCCAGGCCACAGTGCAGGAAGCGGTCAGTGGTGGAGAACAGATTGAATTGGAGTGTGTGTAGACAGTAACAATAGCAAACCTTTAACCCTTGGGAGATCTCAAAGGCCACAGCTGAAGAGCACTGTGCTTCTCTCTACTCACCAGGGAGGCTTCGCGCAATCCTCCAAACCAATAGCAAATTTGTGGTAGTAGTTATGTCTTGACTTGGAAGCTGAGGGTGCACCTATGTGCCTGCGGACCCCGTATGTGGCACAGGATGGAGATGGGTAGGGGGAACAGATAGAACACATGGAATACAGCTTATCTGAGAGTCCTAAGACTTTCAGGCAGGCACAAGAATATTTGTCAGTCCCACAATGTGAACAAAGTAGCATCAAAAAAGTAGAAATAAATCCTTAGGGGTAATCTGACTCAAAGCAGGAAAACCGGCACCTCTCAGGGTCCGATGAGCCAATGAGTTTTAGACAATGAATGCTGCAGCCATCATAATTGTCAAAGCCACAGCGGGTTCTTGGGCAGCAGATTAGAAAATGTCTTCTGGCAGAGCTGGGGCAGCCCTGAAGCTCCTCCGTGTAATCTCCTGCCAAGCCAAATAGCACCATCCTCAGCTGGTCACTTTCATTTCTTCCTGTGCTTCTGCAGGAGTTGTGAGGCACAGATAGACATTTATCAGTGCAGAACTTGAAAGTGCTGTGCAGGGCACACATCCTGCATATCTGAGCAGGGAGACATTTCCAGAGGGCTTCTGTCCACATTTTCACCATGGTGGCCCTGCCACAATGCTCAACAGAAAAGAGCAAAGTGGACAGTGGACAACTCAAGTAGAAGCCACCTTTGCAACAATACACGTCCCTGTTCAAGGCCACACATCCCTCATCATGGATACCAATGAGCACCCACGACCCACAGGAAAACAAAGAGGGCAAAGGCATGTTGTGAATTTAAGATCAAAGCTGGTACTGTTTGTAGGCAAATTATCTTTCCCTAAGGTGTGAAGTTCAAAGGTCTGCAAAGCTGTCTTTCTTAGGGTCCTACTTACAGTAATACTTACTCCCTTGCTTATTTTAACCAAAAGGACCGTTGCTCAGGTGAAGCAGAATCACATGAAGTGGTTGTCTCCGGAGACAGATGCAGAAGATGATGGTGAGGAGGTAAATGAACACAAATGAGCTTGGGGCATCCAGGAGAAAACAGGTGGGAGTGAAGAACAAGAGGCCCTGGGGATGCAGGGATGAGTTGGGAACCCCCAGAAAAAGGTGCAGAGAGAACCTTTCATAAAGGACACAGAAGCTACAAATTAACTTTCAAATCCAAGCAGGGCCAGGCCTCATCTGCAAATGCCCATGCCCGTATCGTACAAAGGGAAAGCTGCTGAGTGTGAGTGCGCTGTGTGATCACCTGGAGAGACTTTTACAAATGACAAGGCTCTGTTTCTGAAATCTTGAGCTAGTAAGTTGGAAAAATACCCAAGTTTATGCATTTTTAACATGTGCTTTAGATGTTTGGACAACAGGGTTCAGGGATCATCTTTGGATAAATATGATTGTGTTGGTTAGTTTTCTCTCATGGCTGAGACAAAATACCTAGAACCAAAAGTTAAGGAGGGGAAGGTTTATTTAGCTCACAGTTTTTAAAGGTTTCATTCCGTACTTGACTGGCTCCAAGTCAGAGTGGCACATGGCAGAGGAATGATATTTCGTGGCAGTGGAGGCCGGCAAAAGCACCAAGAGCAAAAATGAGATGATTGCATGAGAAGACTCTGTCTGCCCCTTATATTGTATGCAGGCTAGGGTCAGTGTAGCAGTCACACCCGTAATCCCACTATTGGATCATGCATCAGTCACAAACTGTAGAAGCCTGGCCTCGTGACTGCAAGAGGTTTGTGGGGACATCCAAGCACAAACCATAACTGTGATCTAGGACAAAAAGTCAGTGAATTGATGGAAAATAGTGGCAAATGTCTACTCATGAAGAGTCATGAGAAAGTGATATGGCTATGCAGGGAACTCCTGAACTAGGAAAAATTCTGACCAATCATTACACCGTAAATCAGGTCCATAAATGTTATTCAGAGCTTAAGGAGCATTTTTGGATAGTACAGACCAAACCATGTCCATGCATTGTCTTCACTGTTTACGATATTTTGGCTTTGGGGTCATTTTGGTGTGCACATAATGAACAAAATGTTTGACACACAAACCCAATACAAACCCAATTCCTTATAATAAGAGGCATTCTTGATACTTACTGTTTTACAAAGGTGTTTTCATTTTAAAGTTGTGGAACAGTGTTTTGACATTTGCTCTGGTTGTTATTTCCACCCCTTATTAGTGACAACTTTCAGTGAAGCAAGAGAGGAAGATTCTAAAAGCAGTTTGTGGAAGAACCTCATTGTCAGAGACTTCAAGATCCTCTTTTATTATCAGTAAGACATAGAGTAGTAAAGATCTGGAGAACATGAAAATACTTTTTGCTGACAGCTGAGCCAGGATGCTGCCAAAAGAGAACAATGTCCAGAAAATATAGATCCTTTCTGGACAAGGTCACCCTGAAAATACACAGGGGATAAGAAAGACCTTCCCTCTTATGACAAGCAACTTCTACCCTTGCCAGTGAGGACACCAGCCTTCCTCCTCCTAGATAAGACTTGAGAAACCAATCAATAAACTGTCCCCACTTTCTGACAATGCTCAGTTCAGAGCTCAATGCCACATTCTGAAGCTCTCCTCAGAATGCCCCAGGCTGAGGCCAGATAGTGTGAAAGGTCCCTCCCTGCTCCCTGCACTGAGATGGCAGCACACCCACCAACCCAGCCCCCCACCTACAGGAGTGCTCAGGGATTTATCAAGGGGAGAGTACCCGGAGAGGTGGTCAAACTCTTTGCTACTACAGATAGGAACACTACACTCACTCATCACTGTGTGTGAGACCCCTCAAGTGGCCTCTGGTTCCAACTGAGCCAAGTAGTATGCTAAAATGCGACCCACATATGTTACTGAGCAACCACTTTTGGTTGCAAGACTTTTGAAATCTGACCACATTGTCTATGTTTTGGTCAAATGTGCTTCAAACCTCCTAACACACACCCTGAAACCTGCTTGTCCAGGACTAGTATGATGTTTATCTCTGCTGGGGACCCGTAGGGAAAATGACAAGGAAGTCTGACACATAAGTCAGCCTTGCCATAGGGAGAGTTCAGAAGTCATGTTAGACCAAGGTCTTGTAAATATGATTTGTCTCATTTCATCTGTTGTAAAATGTGATGACTTCCCTCTGCCTTCTCTGCACGGAGAGCCACTGCACTTGGTTCTGTTGCTGAAGCGGAGCTTTGTGAAGCCCCCAGCCAATGGCTATTGACCTCTGTATGGGTTCTCAGAATGTGTGGGCACAGAGACACTGGTGATGTGAAAGGAGGGCTTCCTGGTCTCCCAGCAGGGCGGGCCCGACACTGACTCTGAGAGCCTATGCAACCCCATTAGCACAAACACATCTCTCAAGGCACAAGTTAGAATCCTAGTGGCTTTCTTGGGACCTCACTAAAAAAATCATTCAGCAGAAGACACATAGAAAACTTAGAAGCAAATCCTGTGAACTGGAACCTTTCATTGACTTGAGGAATTCTACAAATGAAGTTGAACCCTAGGATTGCCTCTAAAATGACCCTTTAGGTAAAAACACTATGAAAAGTACCTCAAATGGGAAGGGTATTAAGAGATGGAGGAGGGAAAGGGAAGAGAGGGGAAAGCGAGGGAAAGAAGAATGAAGGTGCGTGTCCATGCACCAACTCTGTGCCAGGAATGTAATCATTATGTACTGCAAACAGGCACTAATACAAAAATTAAAAAGAAAATGTGTGAGTCTTACAGCTGCTTCCTCTTCCTACGTGTGAGCCTGGTCTCCCTCTTCTTCCTTCCTTCTTCTGGCCTTTCCAGCTCCCCTAGGTCCCTAAAATTACAGGCTCCAGGGAGAAGATATGTCAGTGTCCCCTTGGAGTATGCCTTGTGTGCTCAGTTCTTTTTCATCCCTGGGCTAAAGACCCTAAAGACTTCTACATCCAAGGATCTCATGGAGAGGGACACCGAAGAATTCTGACTTGTCAAGGGTATATAGTCTTCTCTGATTGCCATGCATCAATCCAGGAAATGCAAATGCTTGGCTTAAAATGCCTACCTGGAATGCCCCATGCCCCGAGAGGAGCTTGAATCATGTAGAGAGGAGAGCGGTCACACTGGCAAGGGAGAGTGAGCTTATTGTGACCGGGATCACGTGATCCAGAGCCCCTGCTCCAAGGCAGCAGGGAGGACAAGAACTGAGGTCAGGAGACTCTGAGGTGCCCCTCAGCATCTTGGGCAACCACAGCCTTAGAAGAGAAATGAGATCAGGAGCCAGACCTGTCTGAGAAGAGATGAGTTTAAATGCAAGGGAAACCAGAACAGGCCGGGGGAGAGAGATGGCAGACATGTGTTACGGTCTTAGAGACCAAACCCAGCAGCCATGATTGCAACTTATTCCACAATATCCCTTTCCACATGTGTTTTTTCCAGTTGCAGGACACATGCAGAGTATAAAATCTACCATTTTAACCATTGTTAAATATCTAGCTCCGTGGCATTAAATACATTCATCACCTCCAGACCGCTTTGTCTTGCAGATCTGAAACCTCACACCCATTACGCAGAAACTCCCTGTTTTCTTCCCCTGGACCCTGGCAACAATGATCTTCCACTTCCTGTCCCTGTGAATTTGAGTACATATATCATAAAAGTGGGATTATATATATATCTGTGATTTCAGATCTGAGTTATTTCACTTAGGATAATTCCTTCCAGGTTCTTCCAAGT
Organism: Hydrochoerus hydrochaeris; assembly: GCA_004027455.1. NCBI lineage: Eukaryota > Metazoa > Chordata > Mammalia > Rodentia > Hydrochaeridae > Hydrochoerus > Hydrochoerus hydrochaeris. Next base: position 110,012 of record PVLA01004112.1, on the reverse strand, counting down.
TCTGGTACATGCTAGAATGTTCTTTATTTTAACTTTGAAGAATATTCCACTGATGAAACAGGAGATACTGTGTTTGTCCATGCTTTTATCCATGGACACCAAGGTTGCTTCACCTCTTGGCTCTTGAGAGAAAAGCTGCTGTCAATATGACTATCTATTAGTATCTGTTTAAGTGTATGTCCTTGATTTTGGGGTAGCTGTGTAGAGGTGGCATTGCTGCATCATTTTATGTCTTTTTAACAGTGCCTAGCCGCCCCCTTGACCATGAGGACATCATGATAGATCCGCGTGGTGCTGGGCAGGTGCTTTGTGTGTCCCATGCTATATTGTCATGTCCCTGCATGGATTAAAGGCATAGCTAGTTCTCAGTTCTTACAGGCTGGGACCCCACAGCAAGTGCATGTGTGTGTGTGTGTGTGTGTGTGTGTGTGTGTGTGTGTGTGTGATTTCCTTCTGCTTTAGCTGGTTTGCTTGCTTGGTTTTTGGAAATACATAGTGATTTTCTTAGCTCAAGGGCAGCCAGGAGATGTCAAAGAGGGGATTCCTTTGGGAAAGGCCTACTCTCAACAGAGGGTGATTGAGGATGAGCAAGTCCTTCAGGGTTCCGCGCCACTAGGAATGTCCACAGAATCCTGGTGGTCTCTGACATGACCAAGCCCTGTTCTTGCAGTAGTACAAGCTCATTAAAGCACCAATTTTTCCTTCTTTGGCCTCCTTGTTTTGCTTTCTCTCATCTCAAGTCAATCAACTATGCAAAGCCATAGTCTCAAGTTTGGTTTCAGGGTGAACCCAAACTAAAATGGTAGGCACTCTTAGCTGTTTGTATGGATGCGCATAGGCCTTAGGGTATATCCAGAAAGGCTATTACTCTCTGCAGGAAGGGTGTTTGATTTGAGTTCATGAATTTGGTATCCTTCTGCAGTTCAAAGTTTCATGCTTTGGAATAGAATTCTACAAAGAAGAAATCATGACTTTTTAAAATTCAAGTTAGGAGAGATATTAAAAAAAACTTAGAAATATGCAAGAAAATCCAACATAGAGAAGATTTTTCTGTTTACTTACTAATACCAAATAAAATCAGAGTTTTATAGTAGTGGTAAAGATATTGTGTATTATGACCAGGTTTTATGGCTATTTCTGAATTTAAGGTATAGACTCAACTTTTAGATTTGCCTAAGTCGTAAATTTATAAAATGCACAGCATCGCTGGTGCATTTTTCCAGTGGCCAGACTGTAATTGCTCTCCAGTTGATATTTCATGTCTAATTAGCTTGGTTTCTTCCAAACTTTTGGATGGTTCAGAGCAGACACACACTGGCAGCCTTATTTATTATGTGCATCTACATTTTCAAATGCAAAGGTCATATAATATAAATGGTTGCTCTTAATAAGCTCTGCTTAATTTCCTATTTTATCATCTTTTGAAACATCCCTGGAGTAAATGCCAAGGCAACTTTTAATGTTGGTGATCATAATGATTTACACTTTGAATTGTAATGGTTCTCTTAGTTTTGGACAACTTAACTTGCTAGGTGCCTAGCATGGCAATTTTTGAGAATATTGGGAATTTTAAATAAACCTACTACATTTATTTGGTTCATTTATTTTATGTACTGTAGCAAAGGACTGTAGCAAAAAGTCAATACTTTCTTTTTCTTTTGATTGTCATCTGCTCTACCTAGAAATGTGTCCTCATTCAAGTTGGATAGTTGAAGCCCCAGTCCCTCATGTTACTATCTAAATGTAAGGTCTGTGACAGTTGAGCCTAATTGTCAACTTGTCTGAATTAACACTTTTGGGAGTGACTGAATCATGGATTAATTTAGTGAGGCCCATACATGAATGTGCAGTCAGCCCAGAGGGCCCCATGAAAGTGGGTCTCAGGGGCCCGCGTTGGAAGACTGTACCATCTGCAGCTGCTTTTCTTCTGTGCTCTGCTTCCCAACCACCATGAACAAAGCAGCTTTCTCCCCCATGTCCTTCTGCAATGATGTTCCTATCGCGGAGTTAGCAGCCATGGACTCTGAAACCATGAGCCCAATTAAAGCTTTCCTCTTTCATTTTGTTCTAGCAGTAAGAAAACTCAGTGGCATGAGGTCTTAGGTGGAAATTAAGGTGGAACAAGGTCATAAGGGTAGGAATAGGATCCAATAGGAACAATATTATTTTAAGAAAAGGGAGAAACACTAGAAAGGTCCCACTCTGTCACCCAAGTGCATAGAGGAGACTTAAGTGAGAAAAAAAGTAAGAAAATAGCCATCTCTAAGACACAGAGAGAAGCCTCACAAGAAAGCAAGTCTGTTGACCATGACCTTGACCTTCAGACTCAGAACTGTGAGGCAATGAATTTCTGTTGCTTACACTAGTACTGGATGATCAGATCTTTGGAATCAGAGATGATAGAATGAGACCAGACCACTATTCCAAGAACACACACTTTTGCATGGGCAAAGTGTTCTGCCTGGGCTGGCAGAGCCATTCAGCTAAACTGAGACCTTACCTGAAGGGATCAACAGTTGGTTCAGAGTTAGATGAAGCCTCTCACAGAACAAAGAAAGTGGAGGTGTTTACTGACTTGCTGGTGGGCTGAAAGTCTGGTGATTTCCACTGGCTCCAAGCATGGTTCTGAAGGTTCCCAAAGTGTTTCTTCTTGTGACAGGCCTCCTGTGATCCACTTGTCCTAGAGGCTGTTGAGATTTTGTGTATCTGGCATCAAGTTTCTACGTGCCAGCTTTCTGAGTTTGGTCTTGCAAGAGAGCCGAAGGACTTTTTGTGTTTGAGCTTCTGTGACTTTGAGAAAGCACAAGTGTGAAGGCAGGAAAGAAGGAGAGGAGGGAAAAGCAAACCTCAGCTCCAACGGACAATAGGCCAAGTTAGCCCTGTATTACAGCCCTGGCCCAAACAATTTTAAATGACCTGCATGTCTACATGCAGAGATGAGCAGAATTTGACCCAGGGATTAAGGCAGAAAGGGAGGCAGACACATAAGAAGACAGAGATGCCAAGGCATTTATTTCACTTTAGTCACCCATCAGATTTCTGTAGGCTCAAGTTAATGATCCGTGTTTCCAGCAAAAGTCATCTTCAGGTCCCAGAGGAGTAACCCAGGCATTTTTTTTTATTATAACCCACACACCAGAAGCATTATAAAGCAAAGCAAGTGGGAAACTAGTCATGTGCTTCCCAGCTATGTGAGCTCCAGAAAGAATGATTTCCAAATCGACTAACAACAAGCCACACCAGAGAGCTCATCTAGGTTTTCCCTTAGTAACAATTTCTCATTCATCTAAGCATTCTGCTTCTGTTTTATGGGGATCTCATAGCAAGTCTGCTATGGGAAAAGCGTAAGTACAGGAAAATGACACTGTGCTATGGAGGGTAGTATTTCCCTGTGCCCAGGGCCTGCTTTGTCACCCAGCCTTACTCAGCTAGAAGCTAGTCACTCTCTGGTGTGCCATCATGGCAACCTGAACTGATTGGTTCCCCTCCTTCTTGGGATGCAAGTTCTCTGGGGATGAATATTCACATTTAACTCAGTGCATCCAACACATCAGGCCAGTATTTTAGAGGTAGCAATAGACTGCAGATAATCCATATTCACTGAACTTGTCTCTATTCAGTGAATGTTTATGAAGAGTATGCAAAGACGTAAGCTGTATTTCCTGGAGAGGAGCAATTTACAGCTCCTTCTTTTGGAGATTCTGCTGCCTCACAATGGGGGAGCAATGGGGGACTCTGGGGCTGCTTGTACATGTACCATGACACACACATCACATGAACCAGGACAGACAAACCTGTGTTGACAAAAGAAGTGTTGCTTATGTTGTGGTGGGTTTCCTTTCACACGGATTTTAAAATAATGTTGGCTATGCTGATATTGTTAAATAATATTAGTTACGTTGATATTTTGACCAGTCAAGCAAAGATGGTGGGATATCAAGCTGAGCCAGCTAATTTGTCAGTAGTTGCCTCTGTTGTCTCATTGCTTACCTCCATCCTGAGACAAAGCACATGGTAGGATCCACAAGGAGAACAGCAGGCCATTGTTCCTTGTGGCTATAGGTGAGAGAATGCTGAATCTTTGTGGCTGTAAGGGCAAAACTACTGAATAGAAAACCCATAAACATTTTATACCAGAAGTTAAAAATCAGTCTGTGGCCTGTGGCTATGCGCATGCTGTCCGTCACATGGGCAGACTGCTAACTCAGTCAGTTTGGACCATCTGCATCAAGCTGCTTCTCCCAGATAACTCACTAGGTCACCCTGACAGTGTCCAGCTGTGTTTTTCTCTACGTAGACCAACATATGTAGTTTTTCCAACTTGCTTCAAGGACTCCATGTCTGAGACAGACTGGCCTGGTCAAGAACACATTTAACTACCGGTTCCACTCAGACCCCCTCTCCTCCTTCCAAGAATGCTCCTGCCTTCTACTTGACAATGAATGACTCGATACATGTAACTAGTCATGTAATAATCTGCTGTCAGCCTTGTACTTCCAGCTGGAATGTGTATTTAAACTGGTCTCTAAACTGACTGTGGGCTGGTGATTTGGACTCAGAGTCAGTCCTCCAGCACGCCGGTGTGAAAAATAAAGTTATATTCCAGACTCCTTGATGCAGTCTTCCGTTTGGTTTGATATTGGTTTGTCTGCTACATTTCTGATTCATTGGGCTGGAAAGACACCTTGCTGACCACTTAGGTCACTGGTGTAGGCCTGTTGGCCATGGCCAGGGCCCATCTGCTGACCTGAGCACAAGAAGGTGCACCATCCAGACCTTTTCTCAGGGTGCCCCGGGCAATGAGGGGAGGGGGCCCCTGCACAACAGTGGAGTCAGAACACAACCAGACCAGCCCCTCTGATAAGGAAGGCTGCCCTGAGTCTCCCCCAGCAAGCCTGTCAGCCTGTGACCGTCTCCAGTATGTACAAAGGAGGATCTGATCAGTCCTTGATGATCTCATCTGTTTCGTCCCAGTTTCAGTCAGAGGAGGCAGTTTCAGGCTCTATTTCAGAGAGATTTTGCTCTCAGGAGTGTATTAACTCATGTGCCTGTATATGAACATGGGTATATATGTGTATGAAATAAAATGCATAAGTCCAAGGTCACCTGGACTCAGATGGGAACTGGGAGAAAAACTGGAGCAACTCCAGCCTGAAAAGAATGGCCAGAGTTCAGTATCAGTCTGGGGAGAGGAGCGGAAGTGAAGAGGAAAATGTAGAGAGGGGATAGAGGGGGCTGGGTGAATGGAGAGAGACAGAGAGACAGAGAGAGACAGACAGACAGAGAGACAGACAGAAAGAGAGAGAGAGAGAGAGACAGACAGACCTATAAAACAGACCCTCCCCTGGAGTGCTGGGAATCTCAGGGGCACTTCTAGCATGGATGTGCAGGCCACAGTAGCTAGAATTCATTTCATGTTTGCTAATAAATATAATTGTTTTCCCCTGAGAATTACTTTTTGCTGCCTCCTAAACATCAACAAGATCCACCTATTAGCCTTATAGTGAAGGTGTTCAAGGGACTGAGGGAAGAGGTGATGCCAGGATGGGCCCAAGTTCAAGATCAAGGAGAACAGAATTCACAGGAATACGGGCCATGAAATTGCACAGTGGGAACTGTGACATGTGCTCTCCAGAAAACAGAGAACATCCACAGGAGTTTGGAGAGGGATTGAATTCATTTCCTAGGGCTGATGCGACAGCCTACCACAAACTTCGACCTCACATGCTCACAGTCTTCCACGATGGTACCGGGATTGGTCTGTTCTACAGGCTTTTAAGGGGCCACTGCTGCCTTGCCAGCCCCTAGCGATGGCCTCATTCTTCAGCTCACGGCCAAATCAGTGGGAGCAGTCCTCCAGCTCTCACACTGATCCATCCCTTCACAGAAAAAGCTTTGCCGTTCCGCTTCCCGAATTCTACCCAGGGTAGTCTCAACTCCAAATCCGCAGCATACTGAATCTTTTGATCAGGTAAATTTATGTTTTCAGAGGTTCTGGGATTTTGATGCTGACATCTTTGGGAATCAGTTAGACTTTTCCAAAGTGTGCAAGGTGAAGTAACAGACACCTAACACACATTTACTTTGTCTTAGTTGCAAAGCATCCGTGTAGCATTGAAGGAATGTTCGTATATGTTTGAGGATCCATAGAATGACTACTATGAATAGGACACACCATTTGACTGCCATAGAATTTACAAGCACATTTACACTTCAGAGCGTACAGTAGTCCCCCAGGGATGCTTCTAGGTGGTCACTGGGGGCTAAGCTTCACATCATCCTGCCCACTGGTAATAGATCTTAAAACATTTCCTCAGAAACATCAAACAAAGCTTGCCACTGTTCGTATCATCTAAGTTTTGCCTGCATGCACGATCTAGTTCACATACTCGGAGTCTCTGAGAAAGAGGAGGACTCTGTGTTTTTCCCTGTGATCATGCCATACACACCTACCCCAGCATCTTCTCACCCCTCTCTCCCCACAAAACCAAAGTCTGGGGCGGCTCCCAAGCCCTTCCAGGCCTCCTCATTCACATTTTCATCTGCAAACTTCTGCATAAGCACCTCTGCTCCTTTATTCCCTCACACGAGTAAGTGATTTGTGAAAATACTTTTGGATCGATGAACACTGAATAATATTTCTGGTTTTTTTTATATTCCCCATTTATCCACCAAGATTGTCTATCTTCCTGCTTTTTTAAAACAGTGTTTGCCTTTGGAACATTGTATAACAGTTGTCTTTAGGTCTTTAATGGATATTTCCAACAACTCCACCACTGTGGTGTGGACAGCTACTAAATGTCCTTTCCTGGGTACATGGAGACATTCCTGGTTCTTCATACCCTAAATAATTTGGGGTTGTATACTGGGCACCTGGGTGCTATGTTCTGAGACTTTGGTGGCTTCTTTGCATGTCTTGGAGGATGCTGATACTTCCTGTTTTAGGAGGTAAGGATGTCCGGGTGGATGTGATCTTCTGCATTCTGTGGGCTGTGCTTTGGGCAGCCACCAATCCATCTTCACACCTCCGCAGCCCTGCAGTTGTGTTTGCAGCACACTTTCTGGAGCCTAAGCAGTGGCTGACATTTAGTTTACTTGTACATTTTTTGGTCTGCTGGTTTCAAGAATCTCTGTACATGTACACTTCATGGGGAATCCTCTCTCCTCAATCTCCTGAGCCCTGTCTGCTTCCCTAGGATCCCCCTTTTGATTCTCTTCCCAGAAAACCAGGAGGTTTTCCTCTGCTCTGCTGTACACTTTCTTGATTATGCCAGCAATGAGGGCCAAGCAGTGAGAGTACAATATACAAACAGAAATGGTGGCTTCCGCCTGTCCTCTAAAGACCAAAGCTCCCTACTAAGAAAAAAGGCTCTCTCCTCCATAGACAGAGGCACTTAGAATCCCCACTCATTTTTTCACTGGGAAACATTTTTGTTGCTTCTTGAGCCTGAACTAAGGAGCTTCACTTGGCCACACTGATGCCTACATGTGGCTCTAGGGCAATCTGAAGTCCAGGATGGAAGACATGGTCCACTGTCCACTGATTTAGAGATACTCCAAATTCCAGTCTCTGCTTCCAGTGTACTTGGTGCTATCTGCCTGCCCGAGTTCTCAAAGTGATGACCCTGCATCCGTCAGGTCTTGAAGTGCACTCACAGAGGTCTGCAAGGAAGAGCCGCTGAACCCATCTCTCTGGAGCCAGACCCCTCCTGAGGTGCTTAGATCATGTGAGTGGCGCAGGAGCTGTGCGGAAAGGGAAAGTAGACTTGGCAGTTTTCCTTATATGTTAATTGGATTCTCATGTGACCTTATCATTCCGCTGCATTTACTGAGGAGAAAATTCAGACGAAGGTCCTAGATCTGCGCAGCCTTGTTGGCACCATAGCCAGTGCCTTCCAATCCCAAGTCCAGAATTTCTACTAGTGCCGGAGTTCTTTATCGGCAGTATGAGCAGGTGGGGTACATATCCTTATGGGACCAAGGTTTCCCTCTGGGGGTAAGGAAGCAATTTTCTTTTAGTAGAGTTGAATTAGGACGAAGATAGTGATGATGGTGGTGTTGAAGAAGATGGTGGTAGTTGTGATGTCTAATCTTGATGGCTAACTTGATTGTATTGAGAAACACCTAGGAAATTAATAAAGTGCACTTTTAGGCATGTCTAGTGATTCCAGAGACAATCAGATCTTCACCAGTAGATTAATCCAGAAATGTGATCCTAACTTGGTGCTATTGGAGGAGATGGAATGTAGAAGGTTCCCCTGTTGGAGAGTGTGTGGTGGTCACAGGACTGCATCTGGCCCCTGGTCCCTTCCTCTGGTTGTCTCCTTTGGTCTCTGCTTCCCATTTTGGATGAGGCAAGCAGGTTTACTCCAGTGTGCCCTTCTGCCATGACATTGGGCTTCACCTCAGGTCCACAACAAGAGAACCAGCCAACTATGGACTGAAACCCCTCAACTGTGAGCTGAAATAAGTACTTTCTCCCTTTAATTTTTTTCAGGTATTTTGTCAAAGCAGTGGAAACCTAACCAACACAACGGTGGGCGTGATTATGATGACGATGGTGGTGACGGCGATGGTGGTGACGGTAACGAGGGTGTGTGGTGCTGATGGTAACAATGGCAGCAGGGAGGAAGACGGTCGTGGTGACAATGGTGGTGATTATTTTGGTGGTGATGGCGTAGTGACAGTGATGATAATGATGAAGGTGTTAGGCATCATTTGTGCCCACAAAAGCAATCATTTTTAGAGGAAAACTGTGAAAACATGCTCCTACAAACCTCCTCGGCCAGCACAGCCACCCAGATAAAACAGCCTGCACCCCCAGCCCGCCACTCCAGGACACTGGAGCATGTACTCCTGTGTGACACAGAGCTGCCCTGCAGGGGCTCACTAATGAAGACGATTGGGACCACAGACCAGGATTATCAAACTGTATTTCTCCAGCAGAAAACGCTGTTATTTCCTTGAGGTCTGATGAATAAGAAAAGAAATGAAATATTTTCTTTTTCCATTTATGGAAAAATATTACTGAGACTGTATGGTGAATAACAATTTTGAAACTCTGAAACAGAAGACTAAAGTCAATAAATGTATGCTTTCCAATTTGGGGACCTATCTATATTTTCATATACATATCACCTCATAAATACCCTCTTTCCATATGGGGAAAGAGAAATTTTATATTTTTCTGTTAAAATTGAAAGTGGAATTTCTGTTATTTAAAGATCTGAAAAAGGAAAGCCATCTTCACCAGAATCCCCTGATGAAACTTGTGGGAGGCATCTGGTGTCTCTGAATTTTAATAATCCTTTTCTGTAAAAAAGTTTTCTTTTTTATCACCCACACTGGTTGGGAGCATTTGTTTCAAGTTCTCTTCTCACCTCACATAATCAGAATAATAAACAAGGCAGCTCTGGCTTCCAGCCTGAGGCTCAGAGATGTCTCCCTTGGAAGAGGCCGGGGCCTTTGATAAATACTCCCACAGGATTTCCGCAGCCTGGGAGGCTTCCATGGTTCCTCTCTGCTTTTTCCTTTCCTAAAAAAAGATGAAACTGAAAGATGTATTAAAGAAGGAAAAGAAACAAATTTGAGATGCAATTACATAATATAGTGTCAGATTTGACACCAGAGAAAAACAGACTGCAGAAGAATTCAGGAGAAACTTTACCGCCAATAGTTTATGTTCCTGAAGAATCAGAAACAATGCCTCCCTCCTTCCCCAATCAGTTCTGGGAAAAGGATAATCTGTCCCAGTGCTGTGACCTGAAGCACTGAGTGCTTCCTAAGGCCCAGCACTGCCCTGGTTCTCCTTCCAAAACAGTGTATGTCCAGGCGGTTACAGTCAGGGAGCAGAGCTATGACCACAGGGCTACTTCTTGGTTGTTATGTTATGGTAAAAGAATATGCCAGGTATATAGCTCAGTGCAGTGCCTGCCTGGCAAGCGTGAGGTTGTGAGTTTGATTCCCGGTATAACAAAAGAAAGAAAAGAAGAAAGGAAGAGAAAAAGAGACAGAGAGAGAAAGAGAGAGAGAGAGAGGAAGGAAGGGAGGGAGGAAGGAAGGAAGGAAGGAAGGAAGGAAGGAAGGAAGAAAGAAAGAAAGAAAGAAAGAAAGAAAGAAAGAAAGAAAGAAAGAAAGAAAGAAAGAAAATATATAGTATAGTGGGTATTTTCTAGCAGAAATTAACACTTACTGTATGTGTGTTCCATAATTTAAGGAAACCCCATAAAAATATGTTTGAAGTCAGACATGGTGGTACATCCCTGTAACCCCATCCCTCTGGGAAGCTGAGGCAGGAGGACTGTCAAGTTTGAGCCCAGGCTTGGTGAGTTAGTGACTTGATGAGACCCTGTCTCAAAATATAAAACACGAAAGGGCACAGAGGCCAGCAGACCTCCAAGGGGACTCCAGCCTGCTCAAGCCAGGTCACTCCACACAGTACTTTGCCATTCTCAAGTGCAAGCCCAGGATGTGACTTGCTTATAGGACTGTGTACTCCCCCATCACCTGGTGCCCTGGTTCACGCTCTCAGGCTGACAGAGGCCACTCACAGGGCTCCTTGGCACACTGTCACAGGCAGCTGCATTAGATAGAAATATTCTGGGTAGCCAGACAAGGCTGGGCTCTCGAAGGAGCCAGGGCAGAAGACCAGATACCTTGCAACTGCTGGGGAGACAGACACTTCCCGCTGTGGACCAGACCTCAAGACAAGAGAAAGCAAATTCACCCCCACCCTAAGGATAAACATCAGAGATTAATATTCTAACTAGGTCTCTATCACCCTGAGGGAGCTGGGAGTCACCACCCCAACCTCTACAGGAAGTCACTGCTCTTTAATCCTGTCTGCTTGCTATGTGACTCACTTCCCCATTTGTCACTGACTTCATCAGTTTTTACCTGAGCAATTTATCTTACCGATGGAATAGTTCTGTCCCACCTCATGCCCACCTTGTGAGTTCCCATATTTTCCCCACCTTGGACCTGTTTCCCCTCATGGTTTTATTCTATAAAAGTCCCTAGAAAAGACAAGAGTCTTTGCCTCTTCTGGCTCTCTGTCTCAGACAGAAGCTTTCTTTCTCTCAATAAATATATTCTGCCCTTACCTCCATCATTCCTAAAATTCATTCTTTGATTTTAGAGAGCAAGAGCTTGTACCGGACCTCTAGCACCTTGGGAGTTTCTTTCCCCTGTATCAACAGGAAGGCGCCACACAGCCGCCGTCCGGCACACAGGGCCTGAGCACAGCCAGCAGCGGTGAGCACCAGGCCAGCTGCCTCAGTCACGGTTTGCTGGTATGGGGAGAAACTACCTGAAGGAAGCCAGGACTGTACAGAAAGAGAAGCGAGATCATTCCTGCTAAGGAGGCAGGAGGGCTTAGGTGCTCAAAACACAAGGCGTAAAAAGCAGCTCAGAGACAGCCGAGCCTTGGACACTTGCATATTTGCATCTCCTGCCCCTCCGGCTGCCCTGGTTCATGCGCTCTGTGGTTGGGCAGAGATCTGGTCCCAGGTGAGCAGTGGAGCTGATTAAATAGCCAGAGCGCTGGCTGAAACTGGCACCACCACCTCCCAGGTGAGGGTTTATAGCAACATCTCCTCCAGCAAATGGATCTCTGTGCCGTCCTGCCGACACCCAGGGGAGCAGCTGGCTCCCCACTCCTTTACTGGGCACAGGCAGTTCTTTTAAGTTATCAATTTTGCTGCTGAAAACTCTGTCATTTTTGTTTCTGACCATTGTCACTGTTATCGGTACCCTGGAGGTTTCTCCACCTGTGCGCGGCACACCTGGAGTTCACCCGGGGCTTGGCACCCGTGAGGGCGCTCTTCTGTCTGTGGATTGCTTCTCCTCTGTTAAAAACTCCCGTGCTGGTGACTGACTATGCTCACCCCAGCCCAGCCCGGGTGCAGACTTAAGAATGTGGAAGACACTATTTCATTATTGGGTCCTCAAAACAACCTGGCTAAGTAAGACAGGTGCCATCGCCCCACTTCCCAGACGTGCAAAGGGAGGCACAAAGAGCTTCGATGACCTAACGGAGATTCCACGGTTAAAACTGCATGGTGCCCGGTAATAGTAAAACCTCATGAAGTAGTAGCTACTATTATTTACATGCTTGTTTTGTCTGTTCATTTGTTATTTTAATCAAATTTATTATTTTGAGTGGTTTTAGGCTTCTAGCAAAACAGGTAAGATAACAGAGTTCCTGTGCCCTCCACATGCCCTCCACACGCTCACGGCACACACAGCCTGCTGCCACTCTCCTCCATGGGGGAGGGGTGTGCTGCGTCAGCCTGTCGTGAGCCTGAACTCGGCGGTCCACAGAGATTCCCTCTTGTGTCCGCACACTCTACCATGTGGCAGATGCGTGTGTTCATCGTCAAGCTGGCTCGCACAGGAGGTGCGCCGCGCTGAAGCCCTCTCTGTCTGTTCATCTTTCCTCTTTCCCAGCAGCCAGCAGCCGGTCTTCTCTCTACCCTCTCCATAATTTTGCCTTTTCCAACATGTCCTGATGGAACCCAGCAGGCAGCGGTCTTTTCACATTGGCTTCCTTCTCACAGTAACGTGTGAAAGCTTCCTCCCCGTCTCTTCATGGCTGCAGCGCTCACTTCTTGGTAGAGCTGACAGTGTCCCATTGCCTGGCTGGGCCTGGCTGAGGCATCCACTGGCATTCGGGGGCTCATCACAGTTGCCCCACATTTCATGCCCTTGTGAAGGGGGACGCTACACACGCCCACATGCAGGTTTCTGTGAGGTTTGGGGTAAACACAAAAAAGCAAGGACTGCATCCTAAGGCAAGAACATGCGAGGTTTTGTGAGAAGCACCCAGTTTGTCTTCCAGAGTGGCTGCCTGTCGAGCACTACAGGTTAGGGTGTCCGAGGTGGTCCTTGTCCTGCCCTTGGAGCCAGATTGCAATGCGGAACTTCCGTGCTTTCTTCTGGTCACAGTTGAAGCCGTATACCTAACGACATTGTGAAGCTCACAGGGCTCGATGTGCCCCGCTGAGGATGCTGATGATAAAAGCAAGGTAGTAGTGACAGGAAACAGTTTCTCTTGAAGAAGCTCCGGTCTGTTATTGCCATTTGTCTCCTTCAAGAAAGCTTTGCTCCTACCAGATTGCTGCAATCACCTCTACTGCTCCCGGAAGCACTCACTGCCCTCCACCCACTGTTCCTGACGCAGATGTAATCGATAAATACTGAGGTGCTGGCCGCCTCATGGACTTGCACCACTGGCCATGCCAGTTCCCTGTTGCATCTACATTTTGCCTCTTGCTCTGTTTTCTCATCACACTCCCTAACACCTTGCGGGACGCTGAGGACCCACTGCAAGCATCCCAGTAGCTGTTCTATGGAACCCCACAATGGGCGAGGTTTCCTGCAGCTCTGCTTCCTACAGACACCCCTGATGTTGGCAGTGTGGACTGTGGCCAGGCCAGCGGACTCATGGGACCACCTCTCTGCTGTTCTGCTTTGCAATTCTCTAATGATGTATCCTGCATGCTAAACGTGTTTCCATGTGTTCACTTGCAATCAGTATTTCTTCTCTGGTGAGATACCTATTCAGGTGTTTAGCTCACCTTTAATCAGACTGTATATTTCCTTATTGTTGTAAGATTTCTTTGCAACTCACCAAGAAGGTATTTCAGAGAAGTGTACTTTATCAGATAGATATTTTAAAAACACTTTTTCCTAGCCTATGGCTTCTCTTTTCATTCTTTTGACAGTGTCTTTTGCAGAGCAATTTAAATAATTTTAGTAAAGTCAAGCTCATCAATTTTTACACAGAGCTCACTTCTGATGTCCCTAAGATGGCATCAGCCAACTCCAAATTATCTAGATTCCCCCTCTTTTACCTAAGAGCTGTAAGATCTGTTCATTTTGGTTTAATTTTCATGAAGGGTGTAAGGGCTTCGCCTAGGCTTATTTTTCCAGTTTTTCCAGCACCATTTGTGGAAAAGTCTATCTTTCCCCCTTTGTAAGGAACAGTTTTGTGTGGGTTGATTTGAATTGTTTCTTTAAAGAAATTTCAGAAGTACTCCATTTATTATAAATATTAGTTCTTTATTATTATACATCTTGCAAATTTTTTTCCAGATTGCTGCACATTTTAGTTTTGTTGATGAGGAAATTTGGATAGAAGACCTTAACTTTTAGCTATTTAATCTGTAATTGTTTCCTTTAAATCTTTCCCTTTACCCCTTGCACAGAAATGCAATTATTATTATTATCGCATTACATGGTGGTATTATAATAATATTATCATTCAATATTTTTTTCTGAAAGCTGCAGTATCTTTATATGTCATGCCAGTCTATCCGGTACTCATATGACATAAGGATGAAGATATAAAAGTTATTTTTTCCCAAGTGGATAGTTTGTCTAAAAGATATGACTTTGCCATATATTTCCTATGCTATCAATATAGTACTTCTAAAATATATTTACTAAAAAAGATAATTTCCCTTTTTTAAAAAATCTTCATGAAACTTGTCATGGGCTTATAGTTTTTCTTTCTGCACACACTTTACACTTGGGTGATTTGGTTCCTTGTGACATATTTTGCTCCCTAGTCTGATGCTGCATTAATGGGGTGCTTGACTTGAGAGACACCAGTGTGTTCCTGGCTCAAGTACTTTACCCTCAAATCCCAGGGAGCCACACCTGTAATTAATTCTCTTCTCAGGTTCTCTCAAAACTGTTTGAGATTTCACATGTGACTGTCATATATTTGGAAGATTTGTCTTCAGTTCGTTCCGTCCTGGTTTTAGCTGGAGTCTCACCAGCTCAGCTCTGTTGTACGATGCCCTAACTGCTCGTTGTGGCTGCCGTTCACAGATCCTGTAGCTGCTTTCGACAGTTTACAGAGGGCTTCAGGTTCATCCTCCTGGCTCTTCTAGACAGCTAATTATACAGTTGTAAATGCCAGTTTGCTCTTAATTATTTATTTACTTTTATTTTCATCACAGTGGTGGGGACATTCAGGTCAGTGGTGACTATGAAATCCTTGGCTTTCTCAGGGCCAGGATTTAGCGTAGGACTCCAGTAGACTGCTGACATCAGTTTAAAGAACTTCCCCCATTGTGTTGGGAAACTTAGAGGATCAGCAGCTGAAGAGTCCCAGCGACCAACTGGAAAACCAGGGCAGGAAAATCCAGCACGGCCCTCCCTCCACACACTGAGAGCCAGGGCAGCCAGAGCAGAAGGAGCCGAAGCCTCAGAGCTCCCCACGGGGTCTGTGTCAGAGCACAAGGAGCCTGCACTGGAAGGCTGAGGAAACAGGAGACCAACGTCCAAGGCAACGGTGACCGCTGGAGCTCCTCCAAAGCAGGGATACTTCCTTCTTTCTGTTCTTAGTGTGTCCAGGCCGCAAGCCACTGGGTGGGTCTTCTCCCTCAGTTTGCTAGTCTCTCTGTGTCAGACCCAGCCAGCACTGGCTACCTGCTAGGAGGGCTTTGCTCAAGGCAAGTTCCCACATCCCAAAGAACCATCACACTTTGTATTCCTGATTCACTGGGCTGTCTCTGAAGGACTGTGGTGAATTTCAGTACCTCATTTTCTGTTTGTACATGCTGATGTCATTAATTCTGCTAATAGGTTGCTGGGCCCTTCAGCGACCTTGAAAGGTAAACGTTGCTTGTACCTGATTTCACAGAGCCCCACACTGAGGCTCTGAGTTCACCACCTCACCTGTGGTACGAAGATTAAGTGGCAGAGTCATGACCTGCAAGGTTCCCCTGGCTGCAGATTCACTGCCTCTCCTCACCTGGCCCTTGGGGTTGAAGTGTCTTTAACCACACCTTCATGCTCTGGAACTGTCCCTACTTCCCCAGCAGGAAGGATAAATGGCAAGAAAGCATTCTGTGGAGCGCCCCCTGCTGCCTCTGAGTTTCCAGGAGAGAGGACAGAGCTGGGTCAGGAAAGCCTGTGGGGTGGATTCTCATCAGTACTGCCATGAGCAAATCACCCATGGGTCCACACACCCCCTGTGGGGATCCTGTGGGACAGGGCTCAGAGCCACATGAGGACACAGGAAAAGGTGTCATCTACACCTAGGAAGAGAATCCTCACTGCAAACCAAATCCACCCAGGCTTTCCAGAACTTCCAGCAAATTTACTGTGTCTATGAGTTTTTCTATGGCAGAAAATTAAAACAAGGAGACGTCACAGGCACACAGCACACACACAGCAGACTCAGTCCTCCCTCCTTGTGGCTGCCCCTGTGGCTATGTCCCCAGTGTTAATGTGACAGGTAATCCTCTCCATTCTCACTGGGGTAGACCCACATGTCACCTAACATACGTACCTTCCCTGCGTCCCAGCATGCTCACAGGAGGGAACATAAAGATGAGCAAAATTCAACGCTGAACAAGCTAAAGCATGAAGACCAAAGTTTCCTGTAGAAACAGGCACATGTATCCCCCATGTCTGAACACATATGAACACGGGAGCATGCACATGTTACACACCAGCTTGCATATGTGCACATGCGTAAGAATCATAAAGCCTTAAATTTCTTTGTGCATGAGCTAGCTGCATGGTATTTAGGATGCTTTTGTTTGTCATATTAATTTTTGTGCTATCCAGAGGCTGTGTCTGTGTCTCTTACTTCTGTGAGCTTGCATTTAATTTATTGCTTCTCTGCTTGGTTTTTATTTATTGCTTTTCTTCCAGAGGTAGTGCAGCAGGGTTTGGATCCATGATCACATTCATTACTGTGTGGCGGCAGCATGACACCCATCTCCCTCTCCTCACCCCCCCATGCCAGAGAGATGCAGAGGGAGCTGAGATTTATTGACATGGTGTTGCTCAATTATTTCGATGGCCTTTTGCAAATTGCGAAATGAGGAGCTGCAGGCAGCGGCCTCTGTCTCCAGCAGCATCGCCTGCCTGGCTACCTCATGTCTGTGTCTACCAGGGCATCCTTGGTGCCCTTTCCCCGGGGTCTCCAGAAAGGCACAGGGTCAGGACCCTGGACTGGAATGGTCAGCAGGCCCCTCCGCAGCACTCTCTGGCCACACCCACCCAGCCCTCCAGGGCTCCACTCTGAAAGTCCACCTAAGGACTGGGACCTCTGCAAGAATAATAATAATAATAATTATTGTTATTATTCCCCATTTCTAATACCACACTGAGTCCCAAGACATAATATAAAGATTCCTACTTTGCCGTGTTAGCTTTCCAACAAAAGCAATGCACTAAACTAGGTGTGCCTCTGTAATACCAGCTCTCTGGGGGAGGGTTAAAAGCTTGAGCCCAGCCTGGGCAACCTGGCAAGATGCAGTCTCAAAATGAATAAAAAGGGCCGAGGGTGCTGATGGGACCAGACTGCCTGGCTCATTCTGTTCATGGTGCCTCTGGTCCCCAGGTCCCCAGTGTTTGCCTAGGTCCATGCCTTGCCTTCTTCCCCCGTCCTCTCCCTGGCTGGCACTGACTCAGTGGATGTGTCTGTCCTGATGCCCTTGGCCCACTCCGGATCTTCGCTGCCTTCTTCCCAGAGTAGGGTCCTCTCCCCACAGTGACCACATTTGCCTGAAGGTTTATCCAGCTCACCCGCCCCGCCAGCCTCCTCCTTTGGGATATCTGCCTGCATGGAGGGGACTGGTCTCACACAGCCCTGCCTGCCACTCCCTTCTGCTCTGCACTGGGGGCCTAACGCCAAGAACTGGAAAGCTCAAAGCTTCCACAGACTGAACAGCAGCAGTGCTGTGGGGGGGGGGTCTCTGAATCCTGACGTCCAGAGAGTGACCCTTATGTGTTGCTTCACCCACCGAGCCGTGCTCTTGCCAGGTGTCCCTCTGCACCCCTGCGCAGCCCTGTGGGCAGAGTGCCCTTCGGTGCACTCACACTCAGGCCCTGGAAGCCCTGGCCACATCATGGTATGAGGTCACCCTCCCATAGCTGCACCCCATGCATCAGGGTAGGGATGCCCACCCCACACCTGAAGCCTGTTCCTATGGCCCGCGTACCCTCCAAGACCAGATAGATCTGTGATTCCCGAGATGCCCTTCCTCCCTTCACGGTACCTCTTGTCCGCAGGAAGCCAGCCCTTGCAGCAAGGGTCCATGCTACGTCTTCAGCTGCCCCCAGTCCTGCTCAGCGAACTTGGACTCCTCTGTGCACCCCTGGCCCAGGCTGGCTCCGGGGAAAGAGGCTCCTTCCCAGGAAACTGACTCCTTGCCTTTGCAGTTTCGAAATATCCATTGTCCACGTTACTTTTGCCTCGCTCCATTTGTTGTTTTCTGCTTTACACCCTGAGATGTTTACAAAACGACAAGGCCTGTGAGCTGGTGGCCCCAGGGTTAGACTGTGAGGCTCTGCTCATGCACCGGCTCTGGGCTCCTCGCTCAGCGGTTCAGACCACAGACAGCATCCCTGACCTCACCGGGCCTGGAGTGGAAGGTGGAGCCAAGAGGAGACAGAGTTTGGGAAGAAGCCATGACCAGCTGCTACCGCAGTCTGCATTTTGCCCACCAATAAAACACTGATTAAGCAAAAGCATGGGCCAGAACTACCAGCAAGGATGGCTGTCGTGGGGGAAAGACCAGCCCAAGTGGCTTGACAGTTCTTATCCTCCTTCTCTGTGCTTTAAAGAGAGAGATCGTCCTGAGCCTTGCTAGTCACTAAAGAAGCACTGCCAACACAGCATTCCAAATGGGAGTGCACACAGCAAGGGGTTTCCAAAGTGGAAGAAGCGAGCTTCTTTCAGCCTCGGAGCACTAACAGGGGTCAGAAGCAGAAGCAGAGGAGCACACAGAGCTGCTTCCTGGTCTCCTGTCCCTGCCTACAGCTGCTTCCTGGGCACTGGCTTTGTGCCACCGGCCTTCTGGGCAGCCGGGGATACAGCTGTGTCACCACATTGAATTCTCCTCCTGCTTAACTCAGGAGCAAATGTTTGTAAAACAAAATCTGGAGTTTTGACAGGGAAACTGATAATGATTTTAAAGCAGTTTTAAAAGTTTGCTGGGCAGGAGGGTACAGCTCAGTGGCATAGCGCCTGCCTGTCAAGGGCAAGGTTCTGTGTTTGATTTCAGTTGCAAATAAATAAATAAATAAATAAAGTTTACACAGTCGATTTAAATCTCTGTATCTCTTGCTACTTGCATGCAAGGGGACCTCGAGTGCTTTTGACAGACAGCAACATCCCTGGCCTGTCTCTTTGCAAACTGTCACTGGGACTGCCCATGTGACACAAAAACACCCAGCAGCTCCGGGAAGCCCTGAGGTTCCACTGCACTGAGCAGGACACACACTGGGTAGTAACCATTGGAATAGGAGATAAATCTTCATCTTTTGCTACTTCATGCTTTCTGAAGAAAAGTTTTACTTTTATAGTTCAAATTACATCATTAATAAAATTCAGCTGTGGTGAGCAATTTCTTTTGGTAGAAAAAGATTACTTGTTAAACGAATCTATTAATTCACCTACTCACTGTGAAGTCACCTTGGGAAAGAAAAACATGAATATTTGTGGAAGACAGCAAGAAAGGAAGCTTAGTTTTTCTTCTAGTGTCATGGAAGACAGGATCCGTAAGATTTGTGAGATTAATTTGTAAGATTTTAGAGCGAAGCGGTCGCAGGAGAGTGGAGGATGCATTGCTGCCCAGGGACCACTTGCTATGGCTCTTCCAGACTCTGGACAGATGGGGGTGGCCGAGAGGGATAGCTTTTCCTCCTTCCCAGCAGGCACCCTGCCACTGTGCTCCCAGATGGCAGGAAAGGTCACAGTCACCCATGGTTGGTCTTCCGTCCTCATGGACTGACTCACTCGTGACAGCTCAGGGGTGGCCCTGGAGACTGCAGTGCCCACGTCACAGCCAACAGCTGGAGCTCTCCGAGAATCCAAACTTTTCTGGTTTGCATGATGACTCTTAGCATCATAGGGGATAAGACATCCCTGTCCCAGGAAGCCACTGTTCAACCAGAAGCACGGGGAACCTGACACGGGCCTTTGCTTAGGGTGGGAACCCCAGGGGGGAATGGGGTGGGGTGGCATCTGCTCCTTCAGGGCCTCACAGCCGTGATCCCCAGGAAAGGACTAACTTCTGCAAGGCACTCATGGGTCGTCCTCCTGGGTCACCAACGCAGCCAACTGAAGCAGCCTCAGCCGAGGTCACACGGGCCTGAGAGCTGGTGCCCAAGCTCGTGTTCCTGCAGCCCACGGCCCCGGTGATGCCACTCCCCCTGGGCTCTGCTTGCCACACTCACCCTTTGCTTCCTGAGGCCCAGGGAGGTCTCAGCTGTGCACCCTCCAGCCCCTGGTGACTTTCCTGGGCTCTGCACAGTGGCACTCATACTCCTGCATTAACTGTGCCTGTTTTCTGGTGTGAGAGCGCTGCTTGGACTCCACATGAAGATCCAGTGATCACTCTGGACTGGGTCTGAGAGCTCAGCAGCTGCAGCTGCTGGGGACAGAGCCAGGGAAAGGAGACCCAGGCCCGAGCTCCCCGTCCCGTGTCCTGCTGGGCGTCCCAGACTCCATTCAGAGCTGAAGACGGAGGAGCGGACTGACCAGGTTCGCCTGGGGCTCTGCTGCGCTGGGCTGGTGCAGAGGGACCGCCTTCTTCAGTGGGGCTCTTGGCCCCTCTCCCCTTTGGGATGCTCCGCTCAGTCCCCTGAGGTCTCTTCTTCCTCTGCCCATCTGGAAATATACTTCCACAGAGCCCAGCCCAGCCCGCAAGGCCACCTAGCGCCATCTGATCTCTACTACATCTTCTGGGTCACTGCCACCTGCCTTCCTGTGGATTCTCCTCACTGACTCTTTCTGTTCCCAGTTCCAGTGAATCACCACAGCTACTCCCCATCCTTCCCAGGCACCTCTCAGTTCTGCTGCTAGCTTTGCCCCTTAATTCCCGAAACTGCTCCCAAAGGGTCCCTGGACTCCACTTCCCCCAGCACCATGCAGCCTTTCTCTAAGTACAGCTCACAATTTATTTTCCTTCTAAAGCCCTTCTACATACTCCCAGAATTCATTTCATCATGGGGAACTGTGAAGAGTCAAAACAGCAGGCAAAATAATCTACTATTTGCAGCAAAAATGTAGGGATTAAGCTAAATGAACATGAAGGCCCCCACAAATCCCCAAATTCTAGGCGATTACAAGATTGGATGGAAAATTAAAAACTAAGCATCAGCAAGGCACATAGTAAGCTTTGTATGGGTGAAGAATGCCCTGCTGAGCTGTTTGCCACTATCTCCCTTTTAAAGAAATAATTTAACTGACTGCTGTTTACTTCATGCATTATATACAGAAGGGAAAGCTTGAATTTCCAAGACAAGACCGCAAGCTTCCTCGCACCTGACGCAGGGGCAGCAGAACCCATCTGGCCTTGCACATAGGTCTCCTGGCTCTTGACTGAGGGGCGTCTGCAGAACCCTCCCCACACTCATCAGGAAGGAGGGGGCCAGGAAACCACGTCACTCCTCGCTGTGATTGCTCAAAGCTTTCTCCCTGCAAAGGGGCGCCTCGCCCAGGGTCCTTCTCACGCATTTACTGCTGATAGGGGAGAGAAGAGGGCAGAAAGTTGCCATGGAAACTGAAATTGGTGGAGAAGGCAGCATCTCTATTTTAACCAGAGAGGACGCCTTCGGAGTCTTAAGAGTCTTATGCCTGGCCGGCACCCGTTAGTGCTGGCCGGGACCCTGACCCCCGACTTGCCGTGTCACTTTCTACCGTACCTCACCTTCAGCCGCACCACCGCCTACCTGAGTCTCCTAGCAGCAATTCTTGGTATCTTCAACTACTGTTCTTCAGTAGTCTGGGTAACAGTGCAAATCTCTGGGGTCAGTTCACCTGACCTTGGCCAACAGACTTGCTAGACCTCCCCTGACCACATCTTCAGGTGTCACCTGTCCTCTGCTTACCACCCAGTTGTGCAAGTCTTCTAGAAGCAGCTGACCCACAGGTATTATGGCCCCAGGACCTTTGCACTTGAGTTCTACCAGCTCAGAACAACCCCATGGTTTTCTATTTTGTCAGCCCTTAAATGTTCCTTTCCTAGAAAATTGCTGGCAACGAGGCATTAGAAGCACACATCAGGTTTCCCGGCTATGACGAATGTCTGACACAAACAGCTCACAGAGGAAAGCCCTATTTTGGCTCATAGGTTCAAAGGCTTTGTTCATGGTCTGCTGGCTCCATGGCTGCAGGTCTGTGAAGAAACTTATGCAAGAGGGCGAGGCAGAGGAAAGTGCTCGCCTCACGGCATCCAGGGAGCAAGGAGAGATGAAACAGCAGTGCGGGAACAGCATCCCCCAAGGCCTCCTTCTCCACCCCCAGCTCCTGCTTCCATTGCCTCCTGACAATTCCATCCCATGACGGTACCCTCCATGGGATAACTGCAGGTGAGTCATTTGCCAAAACCCAGCCTCTAGTCACATGACCTTCTGGAGCCATCTCAGATCCAAACCATAACAAACGTGACGGTACTAAGACCACGCAGGGCCGTGACGAGCTTGTGACAACCAGGCTGCTGTCCTGAGGTGATCAGGAGGACAGGACTGACACTGAGACAGGCAGCTCCAGGGCAGGGGAGGGAAGGAGAGGCCCAGCCAGGGCAGGGTTAGTGCAGCAGGGGCCTCCCTCCACTGAGGCTCAGCGCACCCGGACAGTGATGGGGTGAGTGTCGCCTTGTCTCCACCACCAGCCTGCGTGTGGAGACGGGGACAGGGCTCAGTGCCCAGCAGAGGTGATCAGTAACTGCTCCGCTGTTCCTTTGATGTGCTGGATACCAGCCAGTAATTCTTACACAGTAAGCTCAGCCCATCCAGCCCTAGGTATGCATTGTGCTACTGGTTTAATGCAGAGTTAGTCTTAAAAGCAAACCTTGTCCTTTTATTCCACTTTAGAAGGCTGTGTGTGTGTGTGTGTGTGTGTGTGTGTGAGTGCATGCCAGGGATCAAACTCATGGCCTCGCATTTGCCAAGCAGGCACTTATGCCACTGAGTTAAACCCTCGGACCTTTTTTTCCACTCTAAAATAATTTATATTTTTATTCTTTAAAAGTTAGAATGATATTATCTGAGCAAAGTAAGCATCAGATTTTATTATAACAAAGTACTGTCTTTGTAACAAAGACGATCTGATTTACCACTTAAAGAATGTCGTTCTTTGGTTGTTAGTTGCGAAAAAGCATTTTGCGACAAATAAAAAAAGTTTATTGTACAATTGTTTTTGAAATTTACAAAAAGTGAAAAAGGGCAGAAATCCAGATGCAATTGGTAGCTTTTCATTTTTTAATTTCTTTTTTCATTAGTGTGTTTGTAATACCAATTACATTGGTCGGGGGGAGTTGGCTGTGCACATGCTTAGAGCACCCTCTTGGCTCTTTGTTTCCATTAGTACCTGTTACCCTGGGCAGCGCTTCCATTCCTCTTGGGGTTGGTACAGGTACATCACTTCCCTTAATCCATTTGCATCCCCTTCCCACCTCCCTCGCATCCCTCCTTCTCCGGGAAAAGGCACATTTCTCTGCTTCCTGTTGTCTGTCTTCCACTTTGGTTTTTCCCTTATTTCTGCCTTGGGTCCCTCACACAGCAGGAACTGTGATGCTCAAGGTTATTCCACTTA
Organism: Hydrochoerus hydrochaeris; assembly: GCA_004027455.1. NCBI lineage: Eukaryota > Metazoa > Chordata > Mammalia > Rodentia > Hydrochaeridae > Hydrochoerus > Hydrochoerus hydrochaeris. The sequence goes on along the minus strand of PVLA01004112.1, from coordinate 86,446 downwards.
ACATTATGCTTTTAAGTGCGTCTGACTTGATGTTGGTTCCTCTTCTTCCCCCACCCTCTTCCAACCACATTTTTATCTCTCATATATGAAAAGGGGTGACTGAGATGGACGCAGTGTCACCCCGTCAGTGGCCCAGGCGCTGGAGCCACAGGTCCAGCCTGTCCAGGGCAGTCCCTGACTTGGGAACCTGTACCATCCGCCTGCAGCTGCTGGGCCCCTCAGAAGGCGTTCAGCCCCCTGCCATGCTGCTGAGTGACAATGACGTGATGGGAGGGGCACCGCTGGTACAATTAGCTTAGATGTGCATTCTAGCCATGAGCAAGACAAGGGGTCACACTCACCATGACTCAGACCTCCAGTTTGCATGGTGTGATCCATCAATTTTAAATTAATTCTCTGCCCACTGTCAGCAAGCCTCAGGTGCTTTGTAATAGGAGGGTGGAGGTGTGTACACAATGTAAGAACATTCCCAGGGCCCAAAGGGCTTCCTCTGAGTTAGCGAGAGAGGAGGCCAGCTCCCTGCTCTGACTTAAAGGTAAGAAGTAAGTTGCACTCAAGAGAAGGTGCTAGGTAGGAATAAGAGCCATGGAGGGTGCGCCTCTGTCACCTGGAGGCCGTGGTCAAATGCAGCCAGCTGCCCTGTGCTCCAGCTTGGACAGTTTTACATCCTGAATCCTGTGTCAGGAAGAGAAGAACACTGGTGGCTTTCTCCCCTGGGAGAGCATAGAGCTCTGGGAGGCTGACAGGTGCCACACATCTAATCATGGGACTGTTTACAAAAGCGTGGCAGGGTTGTTATGGTTTGTGTCCAGGTGTCCCCCCAAGGCCTCATGCAGTTGTGGTGCGGTGAAGGTGCCTGAATCTAGAGTGACTGATTTGTAGTGTAATGCTGGTTTTAAGGGTTCTGGGATGACAGTAACTGTCCACTGATTGCTTTGGCACTGTGCTGATCCTGGTAGCCTGCATATACTGTTAGGGACAGAAAGAAGCGTCTCGTCTCTGTGTTCGCTTGTTGCTTTTTCAGTCTTCTGCCACCATGAACTTTTGCTCCTCTGCCATGTGCCACTCTGCCTTGGAACCAGCTGAGTACAGACTAAAACCTCCACAAATTGTGAGCTAAATAAACCTTTCTGCCTTTAACTTAGCATGTCACATATTTTGTCTCAGCAATGAGAGAAAAGTGACTAAGACACCAGTCACCAGAACCCAGTGAGCACTGAAGATGCCATCCCTGTTTGCCACCCTGAGGTGTCTGTGAGCTGGGAAGGGCATGATGATGCAACTGACCCATGCCACAGTGTCCAAGGGCTACCCCAGACTGCTGGCCACGACTGAGTTCCCATCAGAGGCTTACCTAGGGAAAGGTAGTTCCCAGGAGTCCTCTGGACACTGGCAGAAATGATCTCCCCATGGCTGTGGGATGGAAGGCCCGGTCTCTCCCTGGCTGTCCCATAAGGGCTGCCATCAGCTTCTGCAATGCAGCTACTTTCTTCTCTCCAGCTAGCAAAAGCCCTCTCCTTAGTGTGCCAACAAACACAGTTCAATCCCAGAGGTGACAGTACCTTTGCCGCATTCCACTGAGAAGAAGCAAGCCAAAGGTCCCTCTCATATTCCAAGACAGAGCATCTGACTCCAGGGACAAGGACCACTTGAAAAGTCTGACTTCCAGAGACCCTGCAGTAGAGACCCGGCCATACCACCCAGCGAGCTGTCACCTCCCCCTGTGCTGTACCCTCATTTGCCTGCATTTATGCAAGCAGAGGATGTCTATACCAGAAGCTTCCTAAACACCAGAGGATTAACTTACCACACATTCTGTAAGAGATGCTGAGAGTACACACGAGTGTGAGCATGCACACGCACAAACACTGGAGCACACACATGCCTGATTCTGTGCATCAGGGCAAGGTGCTATAAATATTATACATCATTATATGTTTGGAACACAAGGCAGGCTTCCATCTAAACTGACCCGAAGTTATATGGTCTCTTTAAAAATAATAGTTAGAAATAGGCTGAAAGGGGACTTGTCTTCCTGTTTCTAAGGTGGGCTTGTGAAAGCCTAAGCTTCCCATCCGTGGGCAGGCTTCCGTGTGGGACAGAATCACCACCGAGGCTTTCCATAGAACTGAAGACACACACGACTTTAGATTTATGTATACATGCTGTCATCCTAGGTAGAAAATCACATAGAAGCATATAAAAATAAACCCATGTAAATATATCTATCAATATGAATCCATGCTATTTTGATAACACACACATCTGTAACATATAGGTGATTATTAATATCTTCCCAAGATTTCTGTCTTGCAAAGTTCTCTCCTAAGATATGCAAAGGGTTGAAAATGCTCAGAAGCAGCAGGCCCAGCAAACCGCCAGACAGAATTACAGTGTGATCTCCTTGCAAAGGGCAAATCATACAATTAATATACCTGTAATATAAAAATTAAACTATCATAAGATCTCACTGACATACTAATTACACTCATACTAGTCATAATTATCACAGCTCTTGGATTACTAACAGACAGATTCGAGTATAAACAGCAGTTAAAACTGGAAAGGAAATATCCTGAAAGAAGCATTCTCCTGGGCTAACCTTCCCGAGGAGCTGGGCATGTATCTTTTAACACTGCATTAACACAGGTTTCTGGAAAGACTGCTGAAGCCACGGATTCCCCACCTCAGAATTCAAAGGGTGTTGCTGAGCTCCTTATCCCAGGATGAGTCTCACCGGACCTTGGGCTCAGGGCAGTGTGGCCCACCCCAGACACCCTTGCTGACATCCTTTCTCCGGGGCAGTGAGCCAGCTGTGTTCCCCAGCGCATCATATTCCAGTGGAGAAGACAGAAGAGCAGCAGTGGCATCAGCCAACTGTGCGAACACGGCAGTGTGCACAGCAGGGCACAACTGGAGTCTGCAGCCAGGGTAGCAGGGCTGTGGCGGTAGGGTGGCTTCCCCAAGGAAGTGACAGCTAAGCCAAGACCTGAAAGATGGACTGGGAGTTAGCCAGTCAGTGAGGGAGAGGGTGCGTCCTGTGCTAGGCCGGGGCTTGGGAAGAGATGTGCAGTTCAGTTTATTGTAGCTGTCTGATGCCAGAAACTTGAGTTTTTTGGGGTGGAAATCGGCTGTCAAGATAGCAACCATGAAGTGATCCAACATGACACGGCGTTCTTGTTGTGCGTGATGTCCCAGCATGAAGCACACAAGTCTCAGGTGGGTGAAAGGCAGAAGCCAAGGCTGAGGCTGGCCCTCAGGCACACGGCACACTTTCCTCACACCTGAACAGCACACGGGCGCAGACTGCAGCCACAGGGTCAGCAGGGCCGCTTTTTGCGTCACTTAAGGACCAGCAAGGGAAACCCCAGCAATTCAGCAGCACAGCAGTGACAGTGTTCTTCTTCAGGGAGAGCACTGCGTGTGTTTGGAGGGCAGGATCTGTCATGAACATGGCCTGTGGAAGACACCGCATCACAGCAAGAACACAGCCTGGACCCCTTTCCTGGGAGGCTCAACGGCAGACTCCACCAAACCCAGCGGGATCCATGAACTTCTCCTCCCACACCTGGTGTGTTACTCAGACCCTGCAAGGAGAGTGCCTGGGACGCTTGCTGGGACAACTGGAAGCTACACCTCCACTGCTCCATGCCTCTAACTGAGCACCGTGCTGGAGGAGACGCCAGCAGAGGACACGATCTGTTCCGTGACACTAGTTCAAGGTAGCATGTGATGATGTCCAAAGGGCGATACCAAATCTAATGTACAAGGTTTGGGCTTTAGAGTTTCCTGATCTTATCGAGTGGGATCAGCCATAGCTCGTGGGATCAGCCATAGCTCGTGGGATCGGACTCTAAATCCATATGCTGACCGATGACTTAAAACTAGGTGTGACCAAGAAGCCTAAATGGGAAAAGCGAGACCAGCATCCTCCTGCCCAAGCCCAGGCAGTCAAGATGTTCTTTATACGGTCAAGGGTGACAGAACCAAGACAAGGCCCCTAAGGAACTGATTCAAGGCAAAAGAAGTCAGAGTCAGCACACAAGCAAGAGGAATCACGGCGAAAGAAGTTACAGGTGTGTTAAATCATCTATAATTATCTAAACTGCAAGAATTAGCAAAGGAAGGTTTGGCTCTACACAAACACACCCTGCTTTTAACTTGTAAGAGAATAGAAATAGAATGCTCCAAACTATGGGAACAGAGCTAAAAACATGAAGTAGAAAATAAACAAGTCATAAAACCTTACCCTGGAAATGGAGAGGTGACCTTGTCCACCTGAAATCCGGCAACATCAGACTGGATGTGTGCTTCAGAAAACACAAGGTCATGTCCGGAGAAGAAGGCGGGTGGCTGAGGCCCTTGAGCCTGAGAGCAGCATCCCGGCCTTCGATTTCCACACCAGTCCACCAATGAGTGCCTGATATTATTAGCTTGAGGTCCTTTCTGCCCACAGGGCCCATGGTGCACGAAAGCATTTTTCAGTTTCATGAGACTGCATTACCTTTGGGAACTGTGTGCATGACACACACCCTCAAAGTCATCTAGAAGCAATCAGTGATTATTTATTTTAAAATGTCTTTTCCCAAACGTTGTCCTCACTATGGTTCCTAAGAGTGTGAATGAAGTGACAACGAATATGGATTTTGAGTGCTAAGTGTTGCTACAGCCCAGACTCTCCTAAGACCAGAAATAGATCAAATCCCAGGCTCACAGAAGTTTTCAACATGGAAAAAAAAAAAGGCAGGTAGTGCAAAGAATGGGGTCCCCAGACAGCAGGGCATTTGTTGTTACCTCATCTCTAAACCTGGTGACGAACAAAGACACCCCCACAGAGAAGTGGGGAGCCAGCCTGGCTTGTCCCACGTCTCTTGGGTCTGGGCAGCCCATTAGCATTTGAGTAACAGAGAAGTATTATAGCAGCAGGGAGAAATTTTAACTGGGAAATGCTCTGTTTATAAACTAAACAGAAAATGTATCTATTTCATGCTCATTTTTAATGTCTCTGGTGCATGCTGATTTCCATAAATATCATGAAATCCTTCTGATTTTCTGACATTTTCCATTCTGCAGTATAAACAAGCTTACTGCAGAGGTGGCGGTCTGGAAACAGTAGCCGCCTTATGGCGCTCACTGCCAGAGGACATAGGAGTGCAGCCCCGCACGGTCATGTTTAGTTTCATTGAAGGCGCAAAGTCCAGGGGAGGAAACAGACGCTGCTCTTCAGTTTTAAAGATCGCTTGGTTTTACTGAGCTGCACCACTGATCAGACACCGTTTTGCAGTCTGCTTGATACAAAACTGTCGAGTTACCAAGACCGACCAGCCTTATTTTCTTAGTGATGTATAAGTGAAGCGAACAGGCAGATTTGCCGTCTAATTGCAGTGGAAGGACGGATACAGGTGAACAGCAGGATCCCCAAGGCTCTGCCCGTGCACGCTGGGAACCCGGAGGCAAAGTCTCACAGTCTGGGAACTTTCCAGGTTCAAGCCGGGCTCATAAGCACCCAAACCGGAAGTGCCCAGTTAGGGAGACACTTTGCCCCATATGCCTCTCCTTTTGCACTTTCTTCTCATCCTGCAGATCCCAGGGAAGAACAGTTTACAAAATAACCTCCCTGGGAAAGAGGAAAGCACCCCAGTGTGAGAGAAACGGGGCTGAGTCACAACATTCCGTCAGTTGAGATGGAGTCCAGGGGGAGACACATTTCCTGATCGGGATCCTCCAACAGCCCCCCATGGGCGGCGACCAAACTGAGGCACCGGCACCCCGCAGTCTCTGTGTGCAGCTGGAGAGGAATGACGGGCACGTGACAACACGCACATCAGAAACCAGTCGAGCTGCGCATCCCACAGCGCATGAGGAAAAGGAGTGGAGCCCACGGAAATCTGATCTCCAGCAAAGGCAAGAATGGAACGGTCTCCCCAAAGCAGAAATGGCATCTCTAGCTCCATGACAGAAGCAATCAAATGAAACATGAGGACCGGTATGAAAGAGGCAGAAAGAGATTGCTTTAAAAGACGAATCAGGAAGTATAAAAAGTAAAATTTCGACAGAATACATACTGCATGTCAGAAAAAGTGATCAGAGAAATAAAATACAATACCAAAGTACAGAACTTGACCTGCAAGGAATAAAGAGATGGCAAATATAAAAACGATGGTAAAAGAGAAGATGGAGGCTCCGCCAGGCCCCTGGAGTAAGAGATAGAAGGATGAACAGGAGGAGTTTGGGATGGCGGGGGCTTAGAATGTTCCTGAAACCCAAGAGACACAGCTTCCCTCGTGGGTTCTGAGAGCATGCCCAGAGAGTCTCTTCCACAGGGTGCATCTCAAAAATCTCTTTTTAACTTCATCTCAATGAAACAGAAGCATATGAAAGAGAAATCAAAATTTACAAATGCTTCCAGAAGTGGAAAATGTTAACCCACAGATAGACTGACAAATTCTGCACTAAACGTTAAAATGCACCGTCACCTAGAAAAATCCAATAAAGGATTAAGTCACTCCATTCATGCAGATACCATAAATGCTTATCGCATAAATAGAAACAGCCACTTAAACATTGGGATTCCAGGGATGGTCTCATGTCACCCTGAACTGCAGACTTTTGTCACAAGTGTGCCTTTCCAGCCATGTCACTCTCTCCTAGCTACACTGTCAAAATTTGCAGTTTGGATTTTACTGCCACTTCCTCCACTCACACCAAACAGCTGTGACCTTCTCTACTTCCTCAACTCAAGAAGCTCTTCATGGCAGGGGACAAGCATGTTTATGACTTTGCCTTTTCTTATTCTATTGGTTGTTTTTAGCAAGCATTGTATAGTATTTACACACGATTTTATGATGTTCAGGCGCTCCTCAGCTTATGAGAGGTTGATGCCCCCATAAGCCACTATCAGTTGTTATGGTTTATGTTCAGATGCTCCCTCCAAGCCTCATGCAATCACTGACATGGCTAAATCTAGCATTTGTGATTGGTTCATTGACTAGTGCTCAGATTGGTGGTATGAGTGCTACACCCACCCAGAGACAGAGCAGCATGCAGTGTGTAGGAAGAAGGTATCTCTCCTCTCTCTTTGCTATTTGCCCTTGCTGTGTGCAGTGTCCATGAACTGCTGCTCCTCAACCATGTCATTTTGCCTTGGATCCAACTGAATATGAACTGAAACCTCCAACCTTTTAAGAAATAAGCCTTCCCTTCCCTAACTTTGGGCTTCAGGTATTTGTCTCAACAATGAGTGAGAAAAGTAACTGAGACATTAGCTGAAAATGTGTTTAGTGGTGAGTGCACTCATATCCCCAATGCCCTGGGCACCCTGTCTCAATGTGACAGTCCCCAGTAGGTGTCAGTTGTTCATCCTTGCCTTCAGCTCCCAGAGTTGTAGGAGAGCATCATATTGCATCTTGCTTGCTCAGGAAGACCCAGATCTTTAAGATGCCTGCAGACCTTGTGGTTGCAGCATTCTCTCCCCCATTGGAATAGTCTTTTTGGGTAAACTTATGGATTATGTCAAATCCACATTTGCTTTTACTTTACAGTATGGACCCACATCTTTTAACCCAGGCTCCAGGTCTAGGTTTGAGTTTCTGACATGCCCTCCCTACATCCAGGAACAAAAGGCATGGCCTTCACTCTTAGCTTGGGGTCAGCTCCCTTTGTGTTCTTATAGGAAGCAAAGCCAGCTGCACAGTTAGCTCTAAACACTGAACCCTCTGTGTGTCCTCTGCCAGTCTTGTCTCTGTGTCCTGTGAGGTCTCCTGGTCTCAGAATGCTTCTCATTACCTGATGAACATTAAACCATGTGTCACTGTCCTCAGTAAGCCTGGTGCCTACCCAGGTCCAAGGGCTGGATCCAGTCTCCAGTTCAGGTTCTGTGGCCTCACTCATCTTACTGTATCTCACAACATGGGACAAGAACTCCCTAAAATATTTTGGTTGAAAAATAATTAGTGGGCAAAGGATTTTCACAAAGCCCATGGTAGCCAGGGCATCTTGCAGGGCTTATAACATTAAACAAATTATAAACAACATAAATACCCTTCCTTAGAGAAAAAGACTTACAAATTTGGCCTAATTACATGTAAAAAGAATTATAAAACATTTAAACAAGCAATCAAAGTCTTAATGAATCAATACAGTTCGATCTCAAAAATATGCAGGGTTTAAACAGTTTGCCTTAAGTTGCTGTATGGGTTACACACATTAAATTCCCAGCATGTTACTCCGACTCCAGATTTCGAGCTAGTCAGCAAGTAAGACATCTTAGCAGCAACTTTCCGCTAATATTAACATCTTCTGAATAAGCTGGATTAAACTGTGATTGTCTCTGTTTAAGGATATCTACTACTTTTTGCCATAGCAACCACTTCCAAATTAGGTTCTGCAAAGTTGAAAATCATACAGAAACTTTGCTGGAAACCTAGAGGTTGCTGAAGTCATTTTGTATTGCTGAGAAGCTGGTTTTTGTCTTGCACATTGTTGCTGATAATTAAAACCAACATGAGCTTGTGTGGGGAATGATACTTCATCCAATCTGAAATATTTCTACCACAGTTTTGCACAAGCACAATCATAGGGTGGTCTCTAGCCTCCCAAATCTAAGCATCAAGTCTCTTAGCTAGAAGAGATGCTATTTAGTTCTAGATGCTTAACAAGGGTTCTTCTATCCCAAGAATTTACAGAGGAAGCAATATGATTTACAGTCCTCCTGCTGTTCCACACTGTGGCTGCACCTCTGTAGATCCACTGCTTCTTGGTAACACGGTCCTTCTTGGAGAGAAACACTGGATTTTAAAACAATATCACCACACATTTATCTAAATGGTTAAAATCAAAAAGACAATTCCAATTACTGTGACAACTTGGAACAATAGGAAGTCTCATTCTTGTCTAGTAAAAATGTGAAATAATAGAGCCACTGTTGGAAAGCAAATTGGCAGTCTGCTTATATAGTCTTACCAAACTATGCTAAGGTATTTATGCAACAAAAAGTTAAGGTCACGCAAAAACCTAAACGTATTTATGGTAGTTTCATTCATAATTGCCAAAATGGAGACAACAGAGATTTTCGTTAATAAATGAGTGGATGAATAAATTGTAATACATCCATTCAGTGAAATCATGGGGGGAATACAGTTTTCGTGCCCTATTACTCTCCCCCTTAGTCTTCCATATCCCCTTTCTCTGGAAGTTCAATCTGTATCTCCCCTCCACCCCTCAAAAGTGAAGTTGTTTGTGATGCATTTTGCGCAGTGGTATTCTCTTACAACAGACTGTGTTCTTCTGGGGACCCTTCCAACCTTTAAATAACTCATTAGGTGATCTCACCCTGATGGTATGAGTTAGCAGCTTTAATCCCTCTGTACGTGGACCCTGCAATGGAACCATCAGACTGTGTATGATAGAAGCCAAGTTCTCACTGTTGGAAGACAAGTTACCGATAAGCAAGAGGAGGAGACTCGAATGATCCATATGGTAATAGATTAGAGATGGTGACATCAGTATAAACTCACATGTAGTTTGTGTAGATGCGTGGCTACATCTGGAAATGCTTGCAGACATAGTAGGTATTGCATGAAATATACATATTTCCTTTATCTGTCACTTGAGAAGACTAGAAGAAGATACCTGGTAACCCTGTGAGGAAGAACACACCTGAGCTCCCAGACCTTGGTTTCAGTGCTGGTCTCCAATGCAAGGAATATATTCCCTTAGAGATGCTGTTCAGTCTAAAACTAGGCTGGAACTATAGAGATGGGCCTGGAGTGCATTATAGTGAGACAATAAGGGAGTGATGAAATACACACACACACACACACACACAGACACACATACACGCATGCGTGCACGCGCACACGTACACATGCATACACATGCACATAGACACACACAGGGACGGAGTGTTATACACTCAATGCTTGTGCCCTTTAAACTTTATATGTTGAAACCATTAGACCCCATATGATGGTTTTAGCCCTTAGAACTTGGAATGAGGTTAAGTACTAAGAACAGAGCCCATGTGAGCAGCATTAATACCCACAGGATTCTGACTATACTTTTGCCCTTATCTTAATTATTTTTCTCTCATTGCTGAGACAAAGTACCTGATCCAGAATTAAAGAAAGAAAGGTTTATTTAGCTCACAGTTTGTGGAGGTTCCAGTCAATACTTGTTGGCTCCAAGACAGGGTGGCATAGCACAGGGGCAACTGTTCAGGGTCGTGGAAGATAGAAAAGCAGCAAGAGCAAAAGGGGAAGTAGTGAGCCTCTTTTCTATCCCTTATATTGCATGCAGGCCACCTGCCTATGATGGGTTTAGCTCTTACACCATGAATCCCAGCACTACAAACTCTATATTTGGCCACTTCCTAAAAGCCCCCTCCACATGAACATATGGTTCTTTGGGGGACATTCAAACATAAACCATAACATTCTACCCCTGGCTCCTCAACGACTCTTGCATAACCCTTTATGCCAAAGGCATTTAGTCCATCTCTGAGCTGCCAAAGTCCTAACAGTTTTAGCATTTCTGAAAAGCCCAAGGCCTAAGTCTCTTCCAAGATGTAAGCTCTGAGCCCTTGTACAAATGAAAAGTTAAACACTTCCAGCATTCAATGGCACAAGATACACATTGCTTTCAAAAAGTTACAAATGGGGGGATACAAAGGATTGAGACCAAAGCAAGCCCAAAATCCAGCAGGGTAAACATTACATCCTGGAGTTCCATGTGCAGCATCCAATACAACCTGTGGCTTGTGGTGAGGTTCAAAATGCTTGGGTGGCTCCACACCTATTGCACTTCTGATGGTTGTAGCTCCCCCATGGATTCCCTCTTGGCTGGCTTTGCTCCATTCTTGCAACTTTCCTCAAATGATCTACATTCCTAGCTTTTCTAAACTCCTGGGGTCTCCACTGCACCTTTGGTTTCACCCTCACAGCTTCACACACTGTCTTCTCAGGCACACTGCCTGGCCTCCCAGACCTTCTTCTGAAATCTAAGTGGAAATCTTTTTAACCTCAAAACTCTTGCATTCTGCACACACCTAAAACCAGATCCACATGGATGATGCTGAGTTCTACTGCCAACTGGAGCAGTAGCCAGATTTCTCTCTTTCTTGGCTATACGGGTTGAATGCCTGGATCACTGAGTACTCTGAATCCAATTCCAAGGAACAAATTCTCTGTGCGGCTGTCATTCTTGATCCTGGTGCAGCCGCCACCACTCTGGAACCTGGTGCTTTGAGGTTTTCTTCTTAAAACAAAGTATTTCACTTTTGCAATTTTAAGGTTGCAAAAGGCAGGGATTTGCTGCTTTTTGTGTTTCCCTTAGGTCATCTTTTCTATTCTGTTCCTTCTCAGCAATGGAGTTCTCTGCTCTATGTTTGCAGTCCACAGTTTTACTGGACCTTCCTTTCTGACCAAAGTCACAATATTTTAAATGATTCTGCTGGGCTCTTTGCTCTTGATTTCTAACATAAGTCTGGCTAAAAGCTCCCAACAATATCCATGCCACTGCCTCAACATCTGACGGCCTTAAAATTTCTTCTACCAGATTAAGTAGTCTGGCACCCTTAATCTCAGTCTCTGGACATGAACAAAATGCAGACAAGTATTCTGCCAAGTCACAATACACACTGTCCAGAATCCAGTAGCCAAAGCAGTCCTTCTTCCTAGCAGAAACCTCCGAAGCCTGATCTTTACCAGTTTTTTGATCTGAGTTCTCACTACAATGTCCTGTTGGAACTGCTTAAAGCATTCTCGTTCTACTTTTTTAGCCAGTGTCTTGAACCTTTCCAAACTTCCCACAAGACATTCCCAAAGACTTGTGAACCACATAGTCAAGTATAGTCACAGTAATGATCCTACTTCTCTGGTATCTTATTCTATCTTGGTTACTTCTCTTTCATTGCTGAGACAACATACCCAACACCCAAAGTTAGAGGAGGGATGATTTGTTAGCTCTTAGTTTGTAGAGGCTTCCGTCCATAAGTGACTGGCTCTGAGGCAGGGGGCACATGGCAGAAGGGCGACAGTTCATGGCGGCAGAAGATATCAAGAGCAGCAGGAGCAGAAAAGGAAAGGACAAGCCACTTTTCCTCCCTTACGTGGTAAGCAAGCTCCCTGCCCTTGGTAGCTGTAGCACTCACAACTCTGTGCCCTGCTCTTGCACTGGCTCAGGATGTTTACAAAGTGAGGACTGTGGCCCCCTGCTGAATCACTTAGTTAAACTTCTCAAATTAACACAATGAGCAACATCCTAGAGCGGTAATGACTTGTCCTCTACACCCCAGGATGTAGAACTGCTGAGCTACTTAATTAAGCTTCTAGACTTCTCAAGTTGGCACAATGCATCAACCACAACAGCGGGTGATCAAGGTCAGTGTCTTCGGTCAGAGGTCACATGACAAAGTCGCTGTCCAGATGAGGGGTGGAGAGCATCGCTGCACTTCAGTGACCTTCCTACCGGATACTCACAACCTCAGGCCAATCACAAATACTGCACAAGCCCACTCAGGAGCACTGTATGGATTACCTGACTAGGACTCCAAAATAAGGGACTGAGCAACTGTCACCCTCAAGACCAGACTCAAGAGACACACCAACTACATGTCACATGGATCCTGGACAGCACAAGATGGAAGAGGGATATTAAACAAAAACCAAAAGCACAGAAGTCAAGCATAGACTATAGTTAATAATATGAGTATAAGTATTGTCTCACTAATTATAACAAAGGTAAGGTATAGTATGCATGCAGATATTAATATTGGTTAAACTCTGAGTGAGGTATATGAAAACTCTATTCTATGTAAATTTTTACAAATCTGTAACTGCTCTAGGTTAGAGTAATAGAATATTTACAAATGGGTTGCTATGTTTGTGATCTTGTCTATACCCCAAACTCTCCTGCATTCAGAGGTGGGGCTTTTGGAAGGTGATTAGACTGTGTGTGTGCTGTGCTCATCCCGGATTCGTCTAGTAAAGAGCTCAGAGTTGGAGAATCTGCTGCTGGGAGTGGGTAAGGTTGGAGGTGGTCTGGGGCGTGACTCGGAAGCCTGTATCTTCCTCCCTGTCTCTTGCTTTCTGTCTTAGCTTCCTGACTCCCATGTTGTGAGCATTTTCCTTGGCTGGACACTTCCTCCAGGCCCCCATGTCCTTCCTGCCCTGGAGTCACCCAATCATGACCTGGATTCTCTAAATCCACGAGTTAAAATAACCCTCTTTTCCTTTATGCTGTAGTATCCAGTATTGCAGCTCAGTGATGGGAAAGTAACTTACACATGGCTTTTTGTTGTTGTTGATGCTTCTAACATTAGATTCAAATGACAAAAGTAAATAAATCTCTCAGCTCTTTTTGGGAAGGTTAATTTCATGGAATGTGGAGTGAGAATCTTAAAGTGCTGTTAGCAAAGAACACACTAGTGCTGAACTTTTTAGACAGACGATTTTCTCCTCAGGGGAGGGAAAAGGAGAGAAGCCATGAATATTTCAGGACAAATGCTTTTAAGAAATGTTGAAAAATGAATAAAGTTCTGACTTGAGCAAAGAACATCACAGTTGAAGTGGCATTTTATGCAGTCTTGTTTTGGGGGCAACTTACTTTGCATGGCTTGACGCATGCCCTCAAAGAGACAGGAAGTCCCAGCCCAGGACCAGCAAGCATGACCTTTCTGGAAAGTGAGTCCTCATAGTTCGGGTCTTTCAAGTCAGTTTGCTCAAGATCAGGTCTTTGCGCTGAGCCCTAATCCAGTATGGCAGAGCTCATCCTGGGGCCTCCCGCAGAAAGGAGAGAGACATTGCTCTTTGCCGGAGCTGGGAGCAGACTGAGCCGGGGTGTGGGTGCTCCCTTCCTCCCTCCCTCCCTCCCTCCCTCCCTCCCTCCCTCACTCCCTCCCTAGCTTTCCCTCACCAGCCCCTCCCATCCCCCTCAGGGCCACAGTGCCTAGGGACCCCTGTGCTTCTCTCCACCAAACCCCAATCCAGTAGCATTTTAATTCAGTTGAAAACCTCTGCCTCAGTACTGCCTTGTTTATACTCTTTACAAAGTCCTTTTTGCATGAATTATGTACAACTACCATATTATTTCATTATTTATTTATGTTACATTACTTGCTCATTTCAGTGTTGAAAGTAAATATAATTTGTGTCTCAGTCTGTCCAGTGTGCTTGCATACACACACAAATGTGCAATCCAGTGAATTTTCTAAGTGCTACAGAGCTAGGTTACCAGCTTGGGGAATCATTTACACCGTGGACAGCTCAGTGCAGGGTTGTGACAGAAGTGTGTGCTCCTGCTCAGGAGACACAGGGATAGGTGATGTTAGAACATCACCCTGGGACGTGGTGTTTCTGTCTGTCCATAGCACCCTGCCATCTCGTTTGAATCTTCCAGACCAACAGGTCCAAAAGCACTGGAGATGCCTGGACAAAGGTTGGAGGGGGCTTTCCCAGAGGCCAGAGGGAGGAGCAGCAGAACTGGAACTCAGGTCTACTTCTTCTGGACTGAAAGAGAGCAGAGAAGCTGCTCCATTCTGACTCACCAGCGGTGGCCAGTGAGGAAGCTGGATGGGGACATGGGAGGAGCAGGGTGGGAGGCCTGGGGTACAGGCCAGGGTTAGGGTTAGGTGGGAGGCCTGGGGTACAGGCCAGGAGAAGGGCTTCCTGGACACTGAGGCGGGGACAATGTTTGCAAACCCTCTGGATGCCTATCTGAGGTCTACTCTGTAGTGGTGACTGTCCAGTGAGGCAGATAGGGCGAACTTTCTTGGGGTCCTCAGCCACAGGGATGACAAACACCATGGGGTGACACAGGTGTGAGGTAGCACACATGCCCAGCAACCCCGAAATCCTCTCAACAGCGCTGATCTGAGTCCGTCATGGAGTCTCCATCCTGCCTGTGGCTCTGCCCCCCCTGCCCAGTGAGGCCATCATTCCTTTGGGGAAGTGTCCTAGTGGCCACTTCTGGGCAATTACAAGAAACGGCTTCCATCACGCAAGGAGCAATGGCTCATCTCTCCAGAAAGATGCACATTTTGGAAGTAGACACGTCTCCCTCATTCATGTCTCCTGCTGCTGTCAGCAAAAACACCTGCGGGTGTGTGGACTGCCAGTTCCCCATCTCAGCATCTCCTCACCATCCTCCTAAGATAGACATTGTCACAGCAGAGGACACGCAGCCATGGACTCATGTTCAGGGACTTCTCAGTTTGAACAGATAAACTAGATAAACTGTTCAGAAGCAAACGGTCAGGTAAGTGGCGAGATGATTTATTAACTTTTTAGAGGGCGTCCCGCTTAGGAAGCACACGTAAGATTGCAAATTCTGGGCAGTACAAATCCTGCAAACGGGCAATTCTTCTGCGCTGAGGCACAGCCATATCCGGAAGTGCAGCAGTCAGTCTGAAGCTGGTTCTGCTTCAGACCAAGGCTCAGGAGCCAGGTTCCGAGTCAAGGAAGTGAGGCTCCTGCTCCACGTATCAAACCGGAAACAAGCAAAGCAAACTTTCAGCCATAGAGAAAAATAATATTTTAATTCAATCTTTTTTAAGATGAGAATTAATACAAAAAATATGTAATGGAAAAAGAGTTTACATGAAGACAGGATAAGTAAACTGAATCTCATCAAACTCTGTCACTGGAGACTAGAAACTGTCAAACACAGACGTTCTCCAGCTGAAGATGAGGTGAAAGAATAAATTGATTTTTAAAGTGTAGCGGATGTGTTTACTTCTGTTAAAGCCAGAAAAGTAACAATGCCAAAAACCCTATTTTCCTTTGGCATAAATCAAATACTGAAACTTTATGTTGTAAGTTTCAACACAGTTTCAACTTGTCAATAATTTTTCAACAATTTTATTTATTTTACTTTTTTATATTTGAGAGTACACTTTTATTTATGAACAATTACCCATGAGTATTTGTCAGTCTGTCCAATCTGTGCTAGTCACCAGTTATAACACCTGTAGCTGCTTTGCTTGTTTTTCATTATTATTATTATTATTATTATTGTTATTTTGAAGGTAGTAAAATACAACAGAACAAGACAGAACAAAGCCAACCGAGACGGTGCAGTGAAATTGGTACAGAACTTCATGGCAGGTTACCGGGATAACAGTAATAGGTACCATAGTGTATCTCACTATCTTCACAATAGTTGTCCTTTCAATCAGGTACAGCAAAATCAAACAAAATACAGAACATCATAAAACCTATCAAAACAGAGTACTGAATAGAGCAATACAATTAATCAGAACAAAGCAAAACTGTGATAACAATATTTGCCTTCAAAGAGACGGTAGAAGCAAATCCCCCCTCTTTGCTATGTTGCGTACGGTCATCCTCCCAAGAGATGCTCAGACCTCTGGCTCCCGTTTGCCATCTGGGTGGGGGAGGATGGGGTGTCTGATTCTCAGCCTGTGAGCTGGTAGGCTCTGGCTGCTTACCAGGGAGGCGAGCAGGTTGCTTTGTTTCTCAGCCCCAACACGGCAGTGTCGGGAGATGCTGGCTGGCTGGTTCTCTCCCTGGGTCGCCCGCCACTCACTGGAGCCATGGCCACTTACCAGGAAGGTAAGCCAACAATTTTAATGTTGTAAAAAAAGAGTAACATTTAAAAATGCAGAAATTTGTATGTAAGTGTACATATTTTTCCTTTTGCCTTCCTCTAACATGAAGGAATTTCTGTTAGGTTTCCACTTTATTCAACATCTGGAATTTTTTTGCCAAATGGATTTTTTGTATTGATTTTTTTTTTTTGTCTTTTTGAGACAGGGTCTCTCCATGCAGTTCAGGTTGGCCTTGAGCTCACTTTGTAGCCCAGCCTGGTCTCAAACTTGCAAGGATCCTCCTGCCTCAGCCTCCCGAGTGCTAAGATTACAGGCATGAGCCACCACGCCCAGCTATTGATTTTTATTTTCCAAACATTGCATTAAAGTATTATTTATCTCGGTTACAGACTTCTGGTGGCCCTGAATTGTAGTACCTAAGGCAACTGCTTCACTTATCTACCCTAATCCCAATCCTGGGCTTAGCTCCTATGTTAGTTGGGGTTCCTAGGAGAAACAAAATCAACAGAGTGAGTGTGTGTGTGTGTGTGTGTAGAGAGAGGGTGTGAGGGAGAGCAAAGAGAAAGAGAGAGAGAGAGAATCAATTTAAGACAAAGACCATCAGTGGCTAACTGGTCTAAGACCTATAGTCAGCAAACAGCAGGCGCTGATATTTCCAGAGGAAGGAACTGCAGGCTTGAGGAAGTGGAGGGCCAGCGGGTCCAAAAGCTGGCAGAGAAGGCCAACATTTCAGCTGAGTCCAAAGCCCTGAGAAGGGTGTCATCTTTTGCAAAACAGAAGGGGACAAGAGAAGAGGGGAAGTGGCAGTACCAGGAAATCGGGAGCTATCTGTGTACCGGCTCCCCACAGTGAAAGAAATCATGGCGTGTTGAAAGTTTGTACTAAAAATTAAAATATATATGAAATAAAAATAATAGCAAGGAAATTGTCTGCACTTAAAAAAGGAAAAGGTTGGCCTCCCCAGCTCAGCACCAGGCAGAGAGCACGCCTGCTCCCCAGCGCTTCCTGTGTGGAGGACACCCCGCGGGGGAGGGCTGCCGGCTTGACTCTGTTTACCAATCCAAATGCTTCCCTTATCCAGAGCCGCCCCTAAGACCTGTCCAGAACAGTGTTCAACCAAGAGTGTGTTCACTCTGTACCCAGTCCAGGTGACACAAAATTAACCATCAGTCCCCAAAGAGGAGTGGCTCAGGGCTGCACAGCAACAACTCTGCTGAACGAAGTCAAGACTGTGGCTGTGGTAATGTCATGTGTCTGCTGGAACAAACGGTCTTGACCACAGGAGGACTCAGAGTGCTGCTACCAGCCAGGAAGGATGACCTTGTTTTCTGACCACATGTTCTCCAAGGCTCGTGTTAGAGCTCTCATTTCCCTCGTGGCGGGGGAAGATCCAGGAAAAGCACCGCACCCTAGAAGGAAAGGCAGAATCGCTTAACAATGACAGCTTGGGCCACTTGACAAGTAAGATTTAGGTCTCTTCAGGAAAGAGCCTCTGCAGCCGCTGTGTGTCCCCAGCTCAAGGTCAGTCTTTCTTGCATATTAGATCCTTTTCCTCCTTCCTCTTTTCCCCTCATTTCGGCAAGAGTTGTGGGTATGGATGAAGTTTGCAAGTTACTCCTTAAGAAGAATGTTCCTGCAGAACCCTTGGAATTGACATAGTGACTTGAGGGTGCCAGTGGCTCCTTCTGCGGGGAGACTGCTCCATTTACACGAGGGACGCTTGTCTTGGAAGCCTGCAGTGGCTCACAGCAGGGGCTTAAGTGGCTGAAGGTGCAGGACCATCTGGTCGTCTACTGATGTTCCTCTTCCTCAGCCCCTGGACCATGGGCTGCTGTGCCTGCAGCTCTGAAATCCCATCTCAGACTCCTCCACTGTTTCCTGGAGATCCGGGGATGAAAATATTAGAAGACTGAAAGGAGGAGGAAGGAAAAAATACCTCCTTGCCAGACCCAGTGTCTCTAAGTGCTGCTCCCTACAAACACACACATCACACGCACAGCATCACACGCACCACATACATACACACATAATGCTCACATACCCAGCAAAACTGAAGGGTAGCTATGGCTCGAGGCTTTGGCCTCTTTTGACACCAAATCCCCACACAAACTCCACAGGGCTCCGCTGGCGGTCTTGGTAGCAGGCTTGAGGGAGTCCCTGGAGCTTCGAAGTTGATAACCCCACTTCTTCCCTGTGTTCCCAGTTGTAAAGAGGTGCGAGCTGCCTGCGTCCATTACTACCCAGTGGGTCACCAGTATCTGGCTTATTCCTTCTGAAAGTTCTGTGTGAATGATGATGACCTGAGCCCCCTCCACTTGAAATGCCTCCAGGGTTTCTGATTCCTGATCTGGACCCTCATGGATTTATTCTTGGAAGAAATTCACACTTCTGTGTGTGGACAATGGGGGATCTTCATGCTGCTTGGACCTGAGATGGTCTCTGTAAGCCCTAAATGGAAGCCAGTTCATTCAGAGGCGGCAGCTGTGACAGCTGGGGAAGGGTAGCAGTGAGCGTGGCTGCTCCGAGCCAGTGGCCCAGTGCAAAGGGCAGGGGAGACAGGTCCTGCACTGAGACAAGGCTGAGTGCCTGACGGAACTGCAGAAGGCGTGGTCACACGGGGCCGGGGTGTGCCTTCAGAAGAAAGGAGTTTGTGGAGTAGCTTTGTCTACCCCAGTTCCCAGAGCATTAACTAGAAAACAGTGGCATTGTCAGCTCCATGTAGGAGACTCTGATTTTCTTTTTTAAAAAATGGGAAAAGAAGAGTCCTGATTCAACTGAGCAGCTTCACACTTCCAGAGAGATGAGTGGGAGAAAACTGCTGGGCTGCCCCTGAGAGCTGGTCGCCAAGCGTGGACTCCAGAACCACAGACACAAGGGCAGCCTTCCCTCTGCAGATACAGCCCACGATAAGGACTAATAGTCAATTATGACTCTGTCAGCTGAGACTCCAGTTCCAAGTAACATTGCTGCTAGGGAAGTACAAATCCAAGTGACTGTCTCACGGTTATGTCCTGTAATAATACAGTGTTTTTTTCTTAGTAAAGTCACCCAAATATAGGTACTCCTTTCTCCTTTCCTTAGGGAAAACGCTCCTGAGGACAGAAGAACATGTGACATGCTCTGCACCTCCAAGGGTAGAGGAAAAATGAAGTTATAGGCAATGACAGAATCAGGCAGGTGAGTTATAGCAGCCATCCTCTGGATGTCAAGCACAATCCTGGCGTCTGTCCTGGAAATGATGGGCAGCTGTCTCAGCAAAACCGGGCACAGCTTCCGTCACAGAAAAAGAAATCCTCCTTGGACCATAATTGGTATCAGCAACTTTCGAGTTCTCCAAAACGGGACAGTGCAAGCTACAGGTGAAGATTCCTTAGTGTCTGATTTCTCATAGCCTAGGAGCCATGTGCATTAAGTGAAATGACACCTGACACTGGGGGGGGGGCTCCAGCAGGCTGACGAACACGGACACCAGCTCCCCTCCCCCACCCTGCCCCAGGGCCTGAGTGCTCCTTAAGGATTGTCTTTTGCTGTTGTAAGTGACAATTTGGGAATCTTGCCAACCATGGGAGGCTCTGATAATACACACATTCCTTTTCTGGTGTGATTCACTCTGAATAAAATTGTGACTAGATTTACAGCATCAGAGACCCGGTGACAATTTCTGCCCTCATGCATAAGCCAAATGCTGTCCTGTGTAGACTAAACTGGCATTGTTGGGGCCACGTTTTTTTTTGACACTTGTGGCATTTGGTGTTTCACGGAGTTTGCAGGTCTAGAGCCAGTGGTCTGATCTTTTATTCAGAGAATAATTGCACAGTGTGGCACCTGCGGGGGGGGGTCCCCTTCTGAAGGCGGTAGCCATAGTTAATTCCCCATCATCTTGTTTTGAAGTCCTGTACCATTTTCATTGTTTTAGTGGGTTGGGTTTTATTCCTTTTTGTTTTGTTTGATTATATCAAATCCAATGGCATGGACAGCTATTTCAAAGACAGTGGGATATATTCTGGCAGCCACTTTGGATTTACTGTTGTCTTGTTTTGAAGTCCTTTATTGCATTCACTGTTTTGTTTTCATTGGTTCTATTCCGTTGTGTCTCGTTTGGGTTTTATTATGTCCAAAGGTATCTGTAGCTATTTTGAAGACAAGAGGCATTATGGTAACCATGGTGGATTTCCTGTTGTTTTGAAGTCCTGTGTCACTTACACTGGTTTGTTTTGATTGGCTTTATTCTGTCTTATGTTGCTTGGCTTTATTCTCTTTAAAATAAAATGCTAAGCAGGGGGAAAGCAAGGTTTAAAAAAATCTGGTACTGTTATGGCTCATGGCCACCCTTGCATCTGTATACTCGCCTGCGTTAGAATGACCTCCACTTCCAGCATCTGACGGAAGCCGCCGAGTAACTGCACCCTTAGGACCACAGAGCTATAGAACGTCACGACTCCTTACTCAAAGGGACACTGAGCCCTACACGGCCATGAGCCTAGGTGACTACTTACTTCCTAGTTCATTAGGATTTTATCCATTTGGGTTTCTTGAAGCAAAGAACGTCCACATTTAAACTTTCATACTCACACTTTCCAAATACAACCACTTTCCCTCACCCACAGGGTAACTTAAAGACTGCTGTAAAATTCAGAGCCACACAGCACGGTATTGTACTAGTATTTAGGAATCTACCCCTAGATTTTTATTTATTGTCCTTAGAGGAGCGGTTTCTGGGCTGGACTGGGCAGTGCAGAGGAGGGGTCCAGCCGTGAGGGGCGAAGCTCACTGTGAAGGGGGAGGTGACAGGTGCCCTCACACGGTCTGCAGGGGCCACTGACACACCTCAGCACAGATCGTCCAGCAAGGAGGCCCTTCTGGCGCTGACAAAAATTATTCGAGATACAGTGAGCCCTTGACTTACGAACTCAGTTCAGCTCTGAGGACGGCGCTAACTGGAGCTGGTGCTGCCGGCTCGGGCTCCTCTGCGTGGCTCTCAGGGCCTCTCTGTGTGCAGGCAGATATCAGTGTCCTTAGACACTGGCCAGGATTTTTCAGTGAACCTCAAACAGGGAAGGCTGCCGTCACACTCCTCCCCGAACTCTCTCCGGATTAAATCTGCATCTGAGACCGCCTGGAAGCACTAGCAGCTGGTGTGTGGGTCATAACTCGACTCTGACTGTCAGTTAAAGGTAGAATTCCAGTCATAACCCAAGGTGTTTGTACCTCAGGCCGGCCGTAACTTGAAGGCCTTAACTTGATGGTCCACTGTGTATTTTTGCCCATTTAATGAATGTGCCTGGAGTCAACTTGGGTTCTTCAAGGTAACACTTCCAGAAAACCAGTTCAAGCTTCTACCTTCCTCAGAGTATTCTTCAGAGTTGCAGCAATGCAGTTCCCACCCGCCTTTGCTTTGTATACAGTGTGTTTCATTTGAGGCAGACTGTGGTTTGGGCTAAAGCGGCCTGACCCAGGGTACAGGCTCCAGGTACAGTGTCTGGCTAAAAGGACAACGGGTTCACATGTGTGTGACTCCTCACACTGTCCAGGCTGGGATGTGGCAGCAGAGCCAGGGAAACAGGACAAACTGTGATGCACTGCTTGGGTGATGGTCATTGGCCCCATTGAGAGAATCATGTGGTATCCGCTTGGCTAATCTATTCCTCCCAAAGCAATTCAGCATTCTGACTCTGTCTCACTCAAATCTAGGACACAGTAGTGGTGCCGATTCCCAGGAACAGGGCTGGAAGCGCAGCATCCCACACTGCGTCTCCTGAGCCAGGGAGGGTCCGTCTCTTCCTGTGATATGACAGTGTGACACCCACAGCCAGCCGCTCTGGAGAGCAGAGAGCTGCAGCCTCTAGGAGGGCCTTTCCGAAGCACCTGGACAGAGACAGCTTGGGTCAGAGGGGCTCAGTAGCAGAATTCTCACATGCACACACACTTTCTGTCATCATCAGGTATTCAGAAAGACACGGTCTTTCCAAAATTTGCTGTGTGGCTTGTTACATGGTAAGTTCTATGGAACATCAAGCAAAGATTTGTCTAAAACTAGCATTATTCTTACATTACAGAAAATATAAAATCAAAATAAAACAAGATATAGAAGAATTCATTGCCTATATCACCTAAGAACACTGTTAATTTTCTTTTTGGCTTGAATACACATTTGTGTCTCTCTCTCTCATGCCACCATATGAAATAGATTATTTAGCTCACAATTAGCACTACTTGAAAGCAATCAAAAATGTCTTTTACTGGGGAAAACAAACTGTGATACTCTCATAAATGAAATATTATTTGGCAGTAAAAACAAATGAGCTATTAAGTCACAAAAAGATATGTAGGAACATTGGAAGCATATTGCTATACAAAAAAACCTAGTCTGAAAAGGTTATGCATGGCTTAATTCTGACAGTGTGATAGTCCAGAAAAGACAAAACCATAGAGAGCGAAGAGACAGTGTTGGCCAGAGGCCAGAGGGAGGGCAGAATCAGGGCGCCTCTGGTCAGACATCAGTGAGGAATTTTATATCTTTTAGGCTTTAAAGCCAGTAATTTTTAAATGCTATGTACATTGTAGTGATTGTATGTTTAGGATTTAGGCTTAAAGGTCCTAGGACCCTTCCAGAGTCACAAGGAGAAGACCACAGGAAGAAGGAAGGATCTAGTTCACAAGAAGAAAGGGAGGGGACCCGCAAGTGAGGGGCGGAATGGAGGGAAGGAAGCTTCGTCCTGTCCGGCTGCCTTTTGGAATGAAATGTCTCCGGCTACCGCTTCCTTAAGGGAGCTGTCCTTGGTCATCTCTGAAAATAATTGCTTTCTGTGGCCAGAAAAATGCATGCAGCTGAGGAATAAGTTGTCCTGTCATAGTCAGACAACAGGTAAAGACATCAGAAGCACCGGCATAGTGAGCAGATTACTGGGAGATCAGGAGTTCACTCCAGACACTCGGGAAGACCTACAAATCCTACTGGGTCTGAAAAATATTGTACCAACTTAGCAATTCAGAGACTGTCACTGGAAAAGAGAGAAAAATGCTTTTCAGATTTATAGCTCCTGCAGCAAAATACAAGACAAGGCAGGAGGAATGGTTTCATTGTCATTCTAAAACAGCATGTTTATTGGAAAAAAGTAACAGTTAAGTAGGGAAATAATAAAAGAAAGCAATAAAGCAGACAACCTATTAATTCCTGGCCCAAATGGATATTATTTCCCATTGCTTGGTCAGTTAGCCATAGCAATGCTGTTTACTCAAAGATTCGATTCCCAGCAACTTCAATTTTGTGTTAGCAAATAACTGTGACAATGCCATGAATTTAGACCTCTACAATCACCTTGCATTGGACTGCTCTGTGCATGAAATATAAAGGTTTTCCCTTGGTCTAGGGGCCAAACACATTTGCTGGAGGAAAGAGGTTTTTTAACAAATGGTGCTTGGGAAACGGATCTCCCACACACCGAAAGTTCAGAGTTGACCCATATATCTCACCGTACACTAACCAAAAAACAAAATGGTTCAAAGATCTAAATATTAAAACAGAAACTATCTACTGGAAGAAAAAAATAGGTAAAACCCTTGAAAACATAGGTGTTTTTGAGCAGAAGCCTAGTTACACAAGAATAATACCAAGAATAAACCAATGGAGTCACACCAAGTTAAAGAGTCTGCACAGCAAAGGAAACAACCAATAGGGTGAAGAGAGAACCCACTGAACAGGAAAGAAGTTTACCAACTACTACTCAGACAAAGCACTAAAATCTAGACGACATAAAGGGCTAAAAAAAAAAAAAAGCAGAACTCCACCTAAATGTAAAGACTCTATCAAAAATGGAAAACTGAAGTAAAAAGACACTTCTCAGACAAAGAAGTACAACTGGCCAATAAATGCATGAAGAAATGCTCAACATCGCTGGTCAATTGAGAAATGCAAACTAATGCTAAGAGTTTATCTCATTTCAGAATGAAGGTGTTTCCACCAAATCAAATACAACAGATGCTAGAGGCTGCAGATGGGTGAGGGAGAGGAATACTTCTTCACTGTTGGTGGTAAAATAAACCGGTACAACCACTATGAAAATTAGTATGGAGATTTCTCAGAAGGCTTAGAGTAGAAGCTTCTTCTGACCCAGCCATTCCTCCTCAAGGTATCTTCCTCAAAGAGTTAAGCACATTGTATTACAGTAATACATGTATATCCACATTTATAACAGCACAATTTGCAATAGTTAAATACTGGAAGAAGCCAACAGATGAATGGATAAAGAAAATGTGGAATTTGTACACTATGGAATATTATTCTGCTAAAAGAAACATAAACTTGATTCATTTGTGAGAAATGGGTACATCCTTAGATTATGTTTTTAAGTGAAGTAAATCAGACACACGAGTTTAAAAACCCCCAAGCTTAAATATCCTTTTATGTGAGAAACCCAAGGCACAAAAAAAGTGTAAAATAAAAGACAGACAGTAGAAATAAAGAAAAAATCTACTGCATTCCAGCATGGTCCATGTACCTACAAGTGTGCCTTCATTTAGTAGAATTGTTTTATATTTTTTGATCTCTTAGTCTGCTAATTTGTGTTCATGATCATTAACTTGATAAAAATTTAAAGATAAATAAATCTGATGCTAGCCCCCAAAAAGTCCTTCCCTTTGCCTTTGCTGTTCACATGCAGTCACGCACCTGGTGCTTCCCCCAGGCCACTGAGGTGTGTGCATGCTGTGTAACACATGGACAACACGACTGGTAGCAGAAGACAGCAGGAGGTGACATCTCACACGACCGCGAGTCAGCAGGCTGGCATGGGTCTCGCCGGGTAAAGCTGGAGGGTCAGCAGGGCTGTGCTTCTCCCCAAGGACTCCAGAGAGAAATCTGTCTCCCATTCGGCAGGGCGATTGGCAGAATTCTGTACCGTGGGATAGGACGGAGGTCCCATGGCCTCGTCAGCTGCCAGGGGAGGGCTGCTCCTGAATCCTGAAGACCACCCGCATTCCTCAGCCCACGGCCCTTCATCCACTTATGCACTCAGCAGGTGGGTTGAGCCTTTCAAGCTGCAGGATCCTCTTTCCCTTCTGCCCCAACACTACACCTTACCCAACTTCCACTTTTAAGGGCCCAGGTGTTCTACTGACCCCACATAGATGACCCAAGAAACCTCTCCATTGTGAAGTCTAGACCTTTAATTCCATCTGCTCCTGTAACTGAACATTCATGGTTCCAAGGATTGAGGCACGGACGTCTTTCGGTGGCCATTAAATGCAGCTCATGCACGTGACATGCAACTTCATCAAAATTCACACACTTGCTTTTCTGCACGTGTCTGGAGTAGAGCCAGGTAAGAGACACGGACAGGGAAGAAGGAAGGAAGGGAGAGAAAAGGCAGCGAGTGGAACGGGCTTGGAGAACCGTGCACTTTCTCGGAGTCTACAGCAGGCTGTGCTGGCTCTGGAAGCTGCAGGAGGGACAACTTCCGGACAGTCAGGCCCTCTGCTCCCGGTGTGGGCAATGAGATGTACTATGAATCTCTCACAGCATATTTATCATGCTTCATACAATTTCTATGTTTTAGTTTTTTATTAAAGAAATAACTGTGGTGTACAGTTACACTAAGCCAAACCTGTAGTGTACACTGCACTAAATAGAGAAACAAAAGGCTTTCTAATCAATGGGGGCCTGTTTTCCGTGTCCAACCAAGAGGACAATCATAACCTGGTGGCCATGGTGATCCAGCTACAAGGTGACGATCACCATGCCGAGGAATGAGGCACATGCAAAGGGATGGAAATAAAATCCAAAACATGATAGAGCTCAAAACTGAAGCAGAAGGAGTAGGCCCCTCCCCCACAGTGCATGGCACTGACTGGCACAGGCTTGATTGGTGGGTGAGTTTATTTCCTTATAGTTCTGATGGTAACTTAACAATATCAGTTTTAAAAGCTAACTTACGTATTGAAAAAAAATCAGAACATTTGATTCAAAGGTCACAAAGCCAAACAAGAGTCCTCCAAAATACAGCACCTGTGTCTGTACTTGCTGTGATAGACTTTTCACTCCACTCTCAGGTAATACCTGGCCCTGGTGCACATTAACCGGAAACGTAGATTCAGACTCTTTGCAAGATCCCAGGGTGGGGATTCAGGGGCATCTGATTTCTTTAATGTGAGTGTTTTAATAGAAATGTGACACCTATTGAAACAGGCGCCCTACTGAATATTCAGATGTTTACGTGCAGATTCAAAAGAGGCAAAATTACAGAAAAGAATTCATATTCAGTCTCCTGGAAATCAGCGAGATAAATTCAGCTTCATTTCACCTCAGCACAAACTACCTAGCCAATTTCTTCTCCTATTCACTTTCTTGTTGGCAACACACTTAGATATGAGTCCTTCTTTTCTCTTGAATTGTTTTACTCTTTTTTGTCTCATAGAAAATTTTCCAAATTTAAGTAAGTTTTCAAAATACACCAAGACACCTGTGTTTTGAAACTCTGGCATAGAAATGCTCACCCAAGTTATCTTGTTTCCCTGCACTTTCCATGCAGAGTATTTGAGAGCACCTGGAAAAATGACAGAACTGAAACAGAAATCTAATTGTAAATTGAGTGAGTAGAATCCATCATAATTGTCCTGTCTTTTCCCTTTTCTACTCCCATCCCAGGCAAAGTCTACAAAATTTTCTCGTGTGGCTGTGACTAAGAAGCCTATGGCAGACAACCTTGTAAGCAGCCCCATTCTTCCCACCCAGGTCAAGGATCCCAAGAAGGAAGGCATCCCAGGCACCGGGGCAACCGAAAATACTTTGAAAGCTAATTCCCTTTCTTTCTGCAGTTGTGCTCAGTGACTCAGAACCTCCCATGGGAGCGGCAGGGCGGGAGGCGAGCCCACCTCAACAACCCAGAGAGGAGAGTGCGCCCACCTTGCGTGCATGGATTGTATACACTTGAGGTGCAAAATGTGGTGATGCCACATACGGACACTTTGTGGACAGACTCCGACTTACACTCCTGCACAGTGAATCCACCTGCAATTTCTGGCAGCTTCCTGGGGCTGCCATAACAGATGGGACAAGACAAAGAACAACACAAAGCCACTCTCTCAGAGGATGAACGCATGAGTGAGGTGTCAGCGGGGCCAGGACATCCCGAAGGCTCTCAGAGGACCTGCTCGGTGCTCCTCTTAGGGAACACTTGGTGTCCCTCAGCTTATAGACGCACCCCTGCCATCTCTCCATCTCTTTACCCTGCTCCCTGCCCTGTGTCCATGCATCCTTATGTTCACGTGGTCTTCTGAACATAACCCAGTGGGTGGCATCAGGTCCCATCCCAAGCCAGCCTGACTTCAGTCTAACCTGACCATTCATAGCTGCAAAGAATGCATTTCCAAGTAAGTTTGTATTCATGAGTGCCGAGGTTTATGACTTCAACACATCTTCTGGGGGAAACAGAACTCTGGCTCTGATTGTACCCAGTGGGCACCTCAAAGCTGCCCTATCCTGGGCCAGTTCTCCCACATCGTCATCAGAGTTGCTCCTCTAGTTTCCCCAACTCAGAGAATGTTCCTGTCTTTGTCACTTGGCCCAGACAAGAGGCCTCCTGGTTTGCATCCAGCTCTTGTGGAGCCCTGGGATCTCCACTTCCAAAACAGCATCCCTCATCTTCTCCACAGAGACACAGTCCCTGCTTTTGCCCTTGTGCCCTTCACGACAGCTGTGGCTTCCTGCATGTGTTTCCTTCCCACAGCATCGTCCTCTGCACCCTTCTCCACCGAGGAGTCCAAGTGGAGTTTTGCAGCTCAGTGTCTGTTGTCCTCAAAAGTCCTAGTGTCCTCCCACCCCGTGCAAAGCAAAACCCAGAGCATTCAGTTGGCTGCAGTGTGCTGAAAAGTGATCCCAGCCTACCCCGTCCTGCCGCCCTCTGTCCTCCAGCTCTCCCCTCGTGCCCATCTGTAGAAAGCCCATCCCGGACCTCACCGCAGTTCGGTTAAGTTTATATTTGTAATCCCGTAGAAGGTGATTGGAATTTCAATACACCACTTCCAATCTACCACTTCCAACTCCACCCATGGTGAGAATAAAGATACTAAGGCATATTCATAGCTGTGGGTAGCCGAGGGGGTCCCAAATCCAGCCAGGGTGATGGTTAACCAGAATAAAGGCTCTGGGCCAGGGCTGAACCCATATTTTATTAATTCTCAACGAGGGGAGTGGCTTAGGGATGAGTGACTATTAGGGTGGCAGGAATTCTGTCAGTGCCATGAGCTGTCTAGATGGGAGGTCTGAGGTCCACCCTGCAACACACACACAGAGAGAGACAGAGAGAGAGAGACTCTACATAGCACTATTGCAGGCAGTATCTAGTGTTTGGTGCTTCAGTTCTAATGTGTAATTTTTTATGCCCTTCAAAATCATAGCCTCAAAATAAATCAAATATCTAAATATTAAAACAGAAACTAAATCTGCTAGAAGACAAAGTAGGTAGAAATCTTGAAGACACAGGGATAGGCAGAGAATTGGTGAACAAAATTCAAACCGCATGAGAAATACTTCCCAGAATCAATAACTGGTATGATGTCTTATTAAAAAGTTTTTTCACGTCAAAAGAAATTTCCAACAGAGTAAAAACAAAACCCATGAATTTTGAAAAATCTTAGTCAACTGTCCCTCAGACAAAGGACGTCTAGAATATATAAAATATTTTAAAAATCAGACCTCTGAAATGCAAAGACCCAATCCAAAAATGGGCATGTGAGATAAATACACAGTTCTCAGATGAAGAAACACAAATGGAAAATAAATACATGAAAAAATATTCAGCATCATAAGTCATTAGAGAAATGCAAATTAAAACCACACTGAGATTCCATCTCTCTCCAGAAAGAATGGCCAGGATCAAGAAAACTACCAACAACAAATGCTGGAGAGGCTGCAGGGAAGAAGGAACTCTTCTGCACTGTTGGTGGGAGTGTAGACTGGTGCAACCACTGTGGAGGTCAGTCTGGAGAGTCTTCAAAAACCTGGGATTGGAAGTCCAATTTGACCCAGGTATTCCACTTCTGGGCATATTCCCAGAAGAACTGAAAACAACATACCACAGTGATACATGTGCACCCATGTTTATAGCAGCACAATTTGTAATAGCCAGATCTTGGAAACAACCTAAATGCCCATTAACTGAGGAATGAATAAAAAAACATGTGGTATTTTCATACAATGGAGTACTACTACTCAGCTCTAAAGAATGATCACATTGAGATTTTTATAGGTAAATGGATGCAACTTGAGACCATACTCATAAGTGAAATAGATCAAACTCCCATGTGTAAATACCATGTTGTCTCCCAAATGTAAGAAATGGTAAGAGTACATAAGATATAAAATCCTCAATAAGTACTGTGAATGGGTGAAATCTGTTCAAAAGGGAAAAAATAATACCTCAGGGAAAAGAGGGGAACAAAAAGGAAAAGAAAAGAAAAAGTGTCTAAATTTGTATAAACACACTTAGGAGAGCTTAGATGATTGTGCTACAAATTCTATTAGTTCCTGGAACAAAACAGTTAACATTCATAGGGTTGGAACAATTGTGCATGTTTGCCTCTGGTGACCTGAGGAGCTCTTGAAGATCACTATGTAAAATAACAGCCCTACTTCTGTTCCTACCGCCTTGTTTTCAAGGCCTGTATCGTCACTGTTTTGGGCTCCTTGCTATTATTTGTCTTTTTGTTTCTTGTTTTTCTAGTAATTTGTTTTGTCTCGTTTTTCCCTCTAATGCATAAAAGATAAATGTACATGGCTTATACATGACTAGAACTTCTCCTAAACAGTTTATGAGAATCGATTATATTATACATGAGGATATGAACAGCTACTTTGAAGAAAAAGAGACATTATGGTATCCACTGCTGATAACCTACCATCATGCTGTGAAATCCAGTAATGCTTTTATTCTTTGTTTAGAGTAGGTTTAGTCTGTTTTGTATTGCTTAATTTCAGTATATATGAAGGTAAGGACAGCTATTTTGAAGAGAACAAGAATCACTACAGTAGTCATTGTTGATTTTGCTATTGTCTGGTTTTGAAGGTCTATAATGCCTTCATCACTCTGCTCTGATCAGTTTTACACTATTTTGTTTTGTACGAATTCATTGTGTGTGAAGATATAGACAACTATTAGAAGAAAACAAGAGGCATTACGGCAGCCACTGTAGATCTGTTGTTGTCTTGCTTTGACATCTGTGTCACATTGTTTTCTTCTGATCTGCTTTGTTCTGTTTTGTTGTGGTTTGTTTTACCCTCTTTAAAAAAAAAGTCATGGCCTCTTCTCTTGCGGCTCCACTGGGCCTAGTTCGCATGTATTATTTGGCAGCTGTGGGCAGGACTTCACTGAACTGTCACATGGCTTTAAGGACTACGCATTAGCACCTCCACCTCAGGTGGACCAATTTGCAGTGCTTCAGGCAAGTTGAGGGGATAAGGAAAAGTCCTCGCCAGCTCTGTATAGAGCGCTACATGGACATAGGGCCAGGTTTAGACACAGTGGAGACCGTTGTTCTTATTTCAAGGAGGATCGTCCAGTGGTCCTCCACACCCATCTTCCTGCCTCCTCCTCCTCATGGACACTTCCCTCCCATATATTCCTAATCTCTCCTTGATTTAAGTGTGACGCTGTTACTAGAAACCAGCAAGTTGAGTGGATGAAAGCAGGCAGCTGGGGAGGGCCTGGGTCCAAGTGACGGAGGCCCAGAAGTTTGTGTTCTCTAAAATCCAAGAATGAATTTTAGGAACAGTGGTGGTTAAGAGCAGAATATATTTATTGAAAGAGAGAAAGCTTCTTTCTGAAAGAGACAGAAGGGGTCCCAACTGAGTTGCCAAGGACCCTGACTCTTCTAGGAACCCAAGGTGAGGTGGGTCCAAGGTAGGGGAAAAAATGGGAAATCATGAAGTAGGCATGAGTTGAGACAGAACTATGATCAGGCAGTAAGATTACAAGTGTAATTGCTCAGGTAAAATTGATCAAATCAGGATCAAACGGGGAAGGAGTCACATAATAAGGAAAAATGAATACAGAACAGGGCCTTTGCCTGTAGGAGGTTGGGTTAGTGGCTCTTTGGATTTCTTCAAGGTGATCCATACCTATTTAGAATATCAATCCCTGATGCTTATCCTTAGGAAATATGTGGGTACACTTGTTTTAGCTTTTGTCTTGTGACTGGCCCACAGCAGAGATGTTTGTCTCCCCCACAATTGCAAGGTATCTAGTCTTCTGCTGTGGCTTCTTTGAGGGCCCAGCCCTGTCTGCCTGTAATATTTCCATCTAACTTAGCTGCCTGTAACAATAGCATTGCACCACGAATCAGTCAGAAACTCCAGATTCAGCCGCCTCTGAAAGACCCCCCACTTATGACCACATCAGCTTTGGGGGTGGGTATCGAGACACAGACCATAACATTCAACTGTCCTCTTAAAGATCAGCTGAAACTAATAATCTTTTTATTTGCGTGGTGAAGGAAGGGGTGTGTATATTTACATGTGTGTTGATTATAAGCTTTCAACGGTACAGGAATCCTCCAGGGGCTTCTAGAAATGAGGGCCTGTGGCTTTGGCTCCTTTTTATGTCACCAAGCCGGTGTACCTGCTGCCCCATGAAAGGACCATTCTACCCACACTGATGGGAACGGAAACTAGGCACAGATTTTTTTCCTTTTATTCTTGTTTATTTGATTTTTTTTACATTAGCCTTATTATTCCAATTCATTTTCACAGTGAAGAAGAAGTGAGGCTTGAAAGGAAAATGAAAGTGTTCGACATGTAAAATGCCTCTTGGTTCCCATGCTCTGAGTAGAGAGCGGGCATCTTCCCTACAGCTCGAGGTTTAAGAAAAAGAAAAGAAACAACTTTCCTTACAAAGCTGTTACTGCATTCAAATGAGAGCCGCAAATCAGTGAGATGCAAATGGTGCTTCCAATGCAGTCTCTCAGAGGAGAAGAGACTAAAAAGGAGAAAGGAGAGCAGAGCTTTTCCTGTCTCAAAGCAT
This sequence comes from Hydrochoerus hydrochaeris, assembly GCA_004027455.1. Taxonomy (NCBI): domain Eukaryota; kingdom Metazoa; phylum Chordata; class Mammalia; order Rodentia; family Hydrochaeridae; genus Hydrochoerus; species Hydrochoerus hydrochaeris. The sequence continues at coordinate 53,869 of PVLA01004112.1, read as the reverse complement.
GAGGGTGCTGGCAGTGACCTCCCCCCACCCCCAAATGTCCTAATTGCTGTTTCTTGATGTTTTCATATGATAGGGTGAAGAGAACCACTTGTGTCTGAGTTGGTAAAATCAATTTCCCCAAAAGGTTTTCATCTTATTCTTGTTTGTTTGTTTGTTTGTTTTGTTTTTTTGCTAGAAGGAATGGCTATTAGTTAGCAGACCTGCACGCTTATGGCAGTTTGTGGAAGGTGCCTGTCTGTTCCCAGCCAAAGGCCTCCAGCATTTCCCCCTTGATTAGCAAAATTACATTAACCTCACAGAGGACAAGCAAAACTTCTAAGAGTGATTTAATTTGTGGAAACAGACCATAATGAAGCTCATACAATCTAATCACCCCTAAAGCAGTTCTAAGGTGGCTGTCTTTGCAACCCGCCAAGGGTGAGAGCTGTTGCTTTAGGTCTGTGACCCCCATGACCAGATGAAAAGAGTTTTAAGACAAACGTTCCGGGCTGTTTGTTTCCACATCCACGGGATAAGCCAGTGAAGACTGTGAAGCCTGAGGCTGCCCTGCTTGCACAGCCAGCCTGGGGGAATCAGATTGCAGCACTTAGCAGCAGTTCGGATCCTGAAAGACATTTAAGACCTTGGGGCTCACTGGTGTCTAGCTGCAAACAGGGGGGAGAGAGGGTCGGACTCGGCATTGCATTGTGTGAGGAGGAGAAGGAAGCCTTCCAACACCACCCCTGTCTACTTTTCTCTCTAGGCTGCTGCAAGAATAGGAACCTGCAAAATCATAGAAAAGCTTGAGTTTTTTGAGGAGTCTGCACTCTGATTTCCACAGTGGTTGCACCAGTCTACACTCCCACCAGCAGTGCAGAAGGGTCCCTTCTCCCCACAGCCCCTCCAGAATTTGCTGCTGGTTGACTTCTTGGTAATAGCCACTCTCTCTGGAGTGAGACGGAACTTCAGCGTTGTGTTAATTTGCTTCTCTCCTATGAACAGTACTGTTAAACATTTTTTCACGTATTTGTTTGCTGTTTGTATTTCTTCTTCTGAGAAGTATTTATTCATTCCAGATGCCCATTTTTGGATTGACTCTTTAAATTTAGGTGTATAACATTTTTTAGTTCTTTTTATATAGTCTAGAAGTTAGTCCTTTGTCAGGAATAACTGGCAAAAAGTTGTCCTACTCTGTGGATTATCACTTACTCTATGGATGCATGTCACTTTATTGCTGATTTCTCCTTTTCTTGGTATCTTCCCAAAAGAATTAAATGCATCACACCACAATGTTAACTGCCCACCCATGTTTATAGCAGCAAATTTTATAACAGCTAAACCTTGGAAGCCACCCAAATGGCCATCAACCTGCAAATGGATAAAGAATGTCACACTCATGTCATTGTTTCTCTGCTGTGAAAAGCTGAAAAGTAAATAAGGACAAAAATTTATGACATATTGTGAAGCAGGAAGAAAATGTTCCAATGTGAAGAAGAACTAAGGAGGAGGAGAAAGGAAGGAAGGGAAAAGAAAACACATGCAACAAAAGGAAACGGATGGAAACAAAGCTTTGCATGTAAAGAGTGGAAGACGGGTAGAAGGGAGCGGAGAGGAATGGGCCAAAGAAGAAGCGGGGTGTGTCATGAACAGGTACAAGTTCCCTGTGATGAGTGTGATTGCTGTGTATATCTAAAATACACCAATAAAGCTAACTAATAAAGAAGCAGAAAAAGGGGTTTTCTTTCATTTCTCAGGCTCTCTGACCAAACGGTAGGTCTAGGTCTGCAGGGTAAGCTCTTCTATTTTAGAACAGACAAAGTTCTAGAACAGTGAGGGTCACACGGGACATCCTGAGACACACTGTGTGTGTATATCTTCAATACACTGCACGAGTACATGGGAACACGACAGCACTCTTCTCAAACAGCTCCAGAGCTTGAGAAACTGTCAGTGATGTACCCAAGCACCCCGTAAGGAAGCAGAACCTGGCAGCCCCTGAAGTGCACCCATCGCACAGTCAGGGGCCCCACCCCGCTTCCACGGGTGCTTCAACTGTTTAGAAATGGAATCCCCTAGCACGTCATTTGTGATCAGTCATTTGTCCAGTGTTACACTCACGACCCTCATGCATATTGTTGCCAGATCAGTCAAAATCTTGCTGCCTTGGGCACCAAGGAGTGAATACGACGACACTGTTTGTAAGTCTCCCAACAGGAAGACAGGCATCTGTCACCGTCTGTCTCTCCGATTGGCTGTTCACATACCAAGGGTGTGTGCATGTGGGCAGCCCGTGGTAAGGCTGGGGAGCCTGTGACTGGCTATAATCACGAGACAGAGTCTCCAGCTCACCTGGCCCACCCCAAGAACCTTGACAGCACCCCAGCTTCTCTGCAGACCCCCAGACCTCAGTCCCCTTATTCCGGGTCTGCTTAGCTTTGCAGCTTTTCAAGGTCATTGGAGGTCATATCCTAAGTATTTTGCACCTGTATTCCGGAAACAGCACACATAACAGATATTGGAAACAGGTGACCCCTTTATCACCCAATTATGGAAGCAATACTCGCACATTTTCATTTATTGGTGGTATACCTAGTTATGAATATAAATTTATTTCTCTGTCTCTGCTCTTGATGGCCACTTGTGTTTGTTCTAGCTTGGAGCTGTTATAAGTATCATTATTAGTTATTTGCTTCTTCTTTTATGCGGATCTTGGGCCTGAAGCCTCGACCTCATCGCGCTGAACACATGCTCCAGACTGGCCACACCCTCAGCCCTGGCCTCACCAGTGACATCCCATGCGTGACCTTTCTTGTGGTGTGCCTGCACAGCTGTCTGCATCGCTGTCCTCGGAGCACAGTCTTACTTGTCCAAAGTTGCATGCTAGTAACTCTTTAAACTCGGCGTGTTCAACACCTCACGGGAGCCGTTTGCTAACCTCTGCAGCCCTGGTTGGTGGCCAGCGCTGCCGGAAGGCTGTGGAAGAGCAATCTTGCTTGTGGCTTCTCCCAGACCTTGGTGACACATTAGTCACAACTGAAGTCAGGTCTCGGGGGCGGAAGTGCCGCTGGCTGTGGGCGGAGGACTCACTTTCCTCCTGGCCCAAGGAGGCCAGGCTTTTCTGCAGCCGCCTTCTGCTCTGCACTGTGTCCTGGTCTCCCTGGGAAACTGTCTCCTCCTAGCACCGGTAATTGCTCATGAATGTTGCACATCGCGTACGAAGAAGGTGCAGAAATAACTGGAGTCTGCTGTAATCATTTCCTTGTCTTTTTAAATTGAATTTTATCCATCTTTTTTAAACTACCAGATAAAAAGTGCACTATGGTGCTCAACGTGATCTTCCTGTATTTGTGTGCAGTGCGTAAGGTAACCTCTAAATCAAGCTTCATGCAAATCTTAGTGCGAAGGGAATAGATTATAATTATTCTCCCCACAATAAGTAACTGTGTGAGGTAAAGAGGCTGCTTCTTTCCATTCACAAACCATCTGGATGCTGATCATGTCTCTCCAACCCCATCTGGGCTCGAGCTGCTGGACACTGGGCTGGAACGTATGTGAAAAGCCAGAGAGGTGAGGGTCACTTCCCCCTCTACTCTCCCCGACCATGGTCGTCCACATGGAGCTGCTCAGAAGCCAGCAGGTGCCCGAAGGATGCAAGGAGATGTCCACCTTCAGGCACTGCCTGACTTGGAGCCCTCCCGTCTAGGGCCAGGTTTGAGCAGCCTGGAACTCTGCATTCTCTATCAGCAGCCAGCTGCACCCCAGGCTCCCAGATCTGAACCCCCAGCTTCCTGCTGGGCTCCTCAGCCTGGGGTCCTGTGGTGCTGTTATAGTAACCAAGCCTCAAGGAATGAAGCACCCCCAAAAGTCAAACTCTTCTCTGCCAGTTTCTCGGGGAACTGTGTTGTTGTGTGTTGTTTCACTGCAGTTAAGCAAATCTAAGAGCTTTTCTGTTGTTCTCAGGACATGAGCCAGTCCATGAGAGGGAATTAGACCACCAGAAGACTCAGAACCTACTGAAGGCTGCATCCCAGACTTGTGTTTGGATGCCAGGCATTCCAACAGCAAGAGGCAAAATAATGCCCACCTTGCCCAGAAGACTGACACACACCTGCAATCCTAGCACTCAGAGGCTGAGGCAGGGCAATCCCATGCTCAAGCCCAGCCTGGACAACATGGCAACCTGGAAAAACCCTGTGTCAAAATTTTACACTGGCACTGGGGGTGTAACTCACTGTGAGTTAAGTTCCCTGTACTGCACACAGGATGACGCCTGTTGAGAAGACACCCCGGTCCTCCTCTCCAGAACCTGTGCCTGCATTAGGTGTCCAGGAAAGGGGAGCACAGGAAATGGGTTGTTAATGAACTAGCATGAAGATAAGGGGCCCATCCTGGATCACACAGTGTGTCCAGGGCAGAGAGAACTGCCCTTCACCTCGGGGCAGAAGACAGAGGGAATTAGTCAGAAGGAGGTGTGTGAGCGCCCGGAGCTGGGAGACAGAGAAAGCAAACCTTAGCTGAGGAGGGCAGGCATGCCCAGAAGCCTCAGAAAGCCAGGGCAGGGGCTCCCCTTGGCCTCCAGGAGGAACACAGCCTGGCCACATGCTGGTCTCAGCCCTGTGAAACTTCCAACCTCCAAAACTGTTAGATGATAAATCTGTGTTGCCTCAAACTGCTAACGTGGTCCTGACCTGTTACACTGAAAATAGAAAAGCGACATCAAAGTGTCCTATGGTGAGTTATTACAGGGAGCTTCATGATTTTCTCTGAGAGAACAGCGTGACTCAGCTCTGCCTCCATGGAGAATGCAACTGTGGCCCCCAGGCTGGGGAGGCAGAGGGAAGGCGCACTTACCCTGCCTTGCACAGACACCGAAGATCTGATGGGACCCAGAAAAAAGCACCCATTTCAACTTTACAAGGTACAGCACCTTAGCAGCCCCCCTCCAATGCAACCAAGTGGGAGACAGGAGGAAAAGGATACTCTCTTGGGACTTCAGAAGCTTTGGCCTCTAGAAGGTCTTTCTATTCTGGTCCATCCAGGCTGCATAGTAGTAGCTTAGTATCACTGCAAATAATGCCAGGGACACTTAGGGACACTGATTTTGGCTTCAAATTTTGAAGGTTCCAACCTAGGATTCAGTGGGCTGTGAGTTTGGAGCTGCTGAGATGTGAGCTTCTCAGCTCACAAGCAAGAAAGGCAAAGACAGTAACTATATGGCCTGGTTCCCAAGTGTCCTTCTGGGACACTGTCTCAGGGACCATAGGGCACCCCAGATCTTTAACTCATTGCCTTTGAGGGACATTTACCCAAATCAGGTGGTGACAGCAAAGCCCACCAACTGGGAGGCTTCTAAACAACAGAAACTCATGCTCACATGCTGGAGCTGGGACACCTAAGAGCAAAGGCTGGCAGATTGGGCATTTGATTCAGAGCCTATGCCCACTCCTAGGTCCTCACACAATAGGAGGGAGAAAGGCCACCCCGGGCCCTCTCTGATGAAGGCACTACCCACCCCTCTCATGACGTAACCACTTCCTGTCTTGTGACTCTTCTCTCCTTGCTGATACAAAATACTTGATGCCCCAAATTAAGGAAGGAAAAGTTTATTTAGCTTACTGTTTGTGGAGGTTTCGGCCTGTAATCAGCTGGCTCCAAGGCATAGTGGCATGGCAGAGGGCAACAGTTCAAGGTGGCAGAAGACAGCAAATGCAACAGGAGCAAAAAGGGGTGGGGGACAAGCCGGTTTTCCTCCCTTACATTGTATGCAGGCCGCCTGCCTTTGGGCAGGGGTAACTCTCACGCCACCTCCCTGCCCCTCTCTTGCTCAGTATGAGGGTGTTTACAAAGTGAGGACCCTGGTCCCCTGCTGAGTCTCTTAATTAAACTTCTAAACTTCTCAAGGTGACCCAATGAACAACATCCAAGAGCCATTAGGGCAGCATGTCCTCTACATCCCAAGATGGAGAGCTCCAGAGTGACTTAATTAAGCTTCTAGACTTCTCAAGTTGACACAGTGCATCAACCATGACACCTCCCAAAGATCCTGTCTCCCAAAACTACTCCGTATGGGTTAGGGTTTCCACACAGAAACCCTCAACAAGGAACAGCAAAGACACCAGAACCACAGCTCAGCCTGGGCCAATCACAGCACTTTAGGAAAGTGGATCCTAACTGCCCAATGTCCATGTCCCTGTGGTCTTTAAATTGCTAAAAGACAGGTACTGAGTCTTGCTCAGGGTCCTGTTGTGACAGCAGTAAGAGCTGCAGAGTAGATAATCAATTAATATGGGCTGAAGTGAATTTAATTAAGAGGAATGGAAGAGACCAGGGAATAGAAGCACTAACACAGAAAATTGTTATGGAACAAATCAAAGGAAAGGAATGTTATATCTAGTACACTTGTGAGGGAAAAACAAACAATCGGCTCGTGCTGTTTATTATTTCTTCTTATTTCACAAACCTCTCTACAAACAGCCTGCCACTCACTGTGTGTCTTCTGCCCTTTCCCTCCTCTGTGGACTGAATAGCAATTTGAAAATGTTGAATTGAAATTCTCACGGATTTTGGAAAATGCAGAGAGGGAACCTCATGTGTGCAAGGTGTCCCCTCCAGCTCCGTGTCTCACACCGCTATGGGGTAAATAGTGTCCTCACATTACTCATATGCTGAAGTCCTGACACCCAACATGATGGTGTTAGAAGCTGGGACATTTCAGAAATGACTAGGTCACGAAGGCAGAACCCTTGTTCATGGGATTCACGTAATACAGAGATTCGAGGAAGACCTCTCAGCCTTGCCACCCCAAGAAGACACGGAGAGAAGCCTTCACCTATGAGCCAGGAAATGCCCCTAGCGAACACTGAAGCTTCCAGCCCTTTGAGCTTGGATGACTCAGCCCCAAGACAGCAAGAAATAGATTTCTGCTGTTTATAGCTCACCTAATCCATGGGATCTGGCTGCAGTGGGCTGCAGAGACTGAGAAACAAGCCTTCAGTTTCTGTGCCATGAAGACACGTCACTGTAGGAAGGGGAGGACAGGGAGGTGGTGACTCTGGGTCACTGAAATCAAGCATCAGGGAGGATGGGGCATGGAGAATATTTAGTGGAGGCTGGGAACGAAGTCGGAGGTCAGAATTAGGAGAGACAGAGGTACACAGCTAACTAGAGTCAGACAAGCGTTCACTCAAAGACCAGGTTGGAAGCAAGCTGCAGATACACACAAGAGGCTCGAGCTCACAGCGTGGAGAGGTGAGGCTGACCAGGAGCTGGAGAAAGCGAGGCAGGACAGTTGGCGGGCAGGACCAGCAGTGTGCATGGCCCATAGCTGGGCAGCCGAGCACCATGTCCGCCGGTCGTCCTGTTGAGGTGGGAGTTCAGTTTTGCAAAGTTAATTTGGCTCTGACAAGGATCAGCACTCTGGCAGAACATGGTTGAGGTGGGAAGTTTGGGAGCAGAGATGGGGGGGCCCTAGTGAAATTCAAGCAGCAGAGAACGATGGGATGGACCCCGCACCAAGGCCGATTACATCTTATGAAGGTCACCATGGATGTCTGCTCAGGTGAAGAGTCTAAATTACAACATACCAGTAGTTTTTAGGGCAAAAAAAAAAAAAAAAAAAAAAATCAATAACATTCCAGAGAAATGGAAAGAGTCCTGAGAACATGTAACAAAATGACATCGACCCAAAGAAGGGGCAAGAAAAAGTAATATTCTTAAGCCAGACTTAAAACCCTCTGACAATGGACCGTTAGACATTAAATTTCCACAAATAGAGTAGGAAAAAAAAACTAAGAAGACTGTGGTGAAACCAAACAGGTGAAGTCTTTAAAATTATTTCTGAACATAGTAAGGGGGGGTCTATGCAACGGGGCAGGCGGCAGTGGCATTTGCGAGACAGTGGTGACGAGATCTTTAACGGAAGAGCTGCTGCCGTGACTGGCGTTCGTTACTACCGCGCCGTAGAGCAGGTCTCATAACTGCGTCCGTAGGCAGACCTGAAAATATTTGCTTTCGTAGATTTCTTTCCATGTTGAAGTTAATGGGTGGTAAATGAAAGCAATTTGTATTAATGCATGTTCAGTCCATAATTTGTTTCTGTCAGCTCTTTCTAGAATTAAAGGTTCTCGGCAAATTTGCCATCAGAGCACGAGCATTCTAATAGCCAATTCCAAACTGTTGTCCTTGGAAACCGGTCCTATTGCAATCATCAACCTTTTCTTAGCAAAGTTTAGCCTGTGCTATTTGCAGAGCTACGGAAAGGCTATGAAGCTGCAGGTTCCGGCCTCCGCCGCCCGCTAGTCTGTTGTGAAAAGCTCTGGCAGCGTGGAAGCTGATTCTGAGGGACAGAGCATTTGCAGTGGACATGGTTTCTTCTCTGTGCGCCTCGCCAGGTCCCGCGTGGTCTCCACGTGTGGTGGTGGTGGGGTTCCCAGGATCTCCCCCATTCCCTCTGTGGGAATTTTACTGTCAAACTGACCTTTCAGGTTGCATCAGAACACAAACTGCAGTTTGATCTTGTGCTTCATGTGAGAATTCATCCAACCGATTTGTAGGAGAAACAATATTTTAAGCAAACAGTAAAACTACTTCCCCGACCACATGGTTTTAAGCACCTTCAAAAGTCCAAATGCCCATATTTCCTTGTAAACACTTGACATTCTAATTGAAAATCCCTCCTGTTTCTTCACTGAGGAAGTTTCCTTATGAACCTCTCTCAGGTAAATCAAGTGTGGCCCTATTTAATATCTGCACACATAAAAGTGCCGGCTTAAGCACCCTTGAAAACATTCCCTAATTTGACTTCCTACCAGACAAGACTATGGTTAGTACACAAGTGGGGATCAGTTCACCCTATAAATACTCGCTGGAGACGCGCTGCATGCAGGGGCTGGGCCTGGTGTCCAGGTACTTGGTGACCCCTTGGGCCACAGTTGCTGGGTGTGTAGGGTGTGAGGGCTTTCGTGGCGATACACAGACACTAAAAGAGCACGTGCTTCCCTGAAGCGGGCTGTGATCTGTGAGGAGAGAGGAACCCATGAGGACCACTGAGGAGGACAGGAGCTCTGCTTCATTGTTATTTTATATTAGTTATTATTTTCATTGTAAGACTCAGTGGGGTACAGTGGAATAATCCACACATGGACACAAGATGTAAGGGTCACATCAAGGTAGGTAATGCTTCCATCTGCTTAAATATTTTTGCACATTTTTATTAACTCTGAATAATTGTGAATATTTATAGGGTAGAACAAGGTGCTTGAATACAATTATGAATGCGACCTGTCCTGATGGAATCAGGGCGATTCGTGGTCATCTCCTTCTCACTGCTTTGTGTTTGGAAACTGAGCGGCTCCTGCCTTCTAGTTATTCACAAACCATAAACCGTGCAGAAGGTGACTGCGAACCGTCATCCACAGAATTTACTCTTGCGCCAGTGTCCGGTCATCCATCATCCAGCCTCGCCTGCCCCTGCCCCAGCCCAGCCTCCACGGTCACTTGGGTCCATTCAGCTTGACCCTGTTACCTTCCATGGAGGAGTGAGGACAGCCAAGCTTGCCTTTCCGGGCCTGGGCCATTTCACCTGAGAGCTGCCCTCTGGTTCTGCCCACCTGGCTGCAGGTGACAGGGTGTCATCTTCTCCCTGGCTCTTCAGCTCCCCACTGCATCCACTAGTTGCACTTTCTCTCCCCACTCTCAGACGGTGGGGGCGGAGGCTGACTGCCTCTTAGCTGTTGTGCACAGTGCATTAGGTTTATTTTCTGCAAATATTTCCGTAGCACTCACCAAGGGCCAAGCCCTTCCTACCCACTGATTGTCACAGCCTTCTCAAGCCAGGTGACCTGGCAGCTCCTCGTTTTCTCACTTTCAGCTTTAACAACCTGAGTCCAATCCAATGACCGTTCCAACGTCACAAGCCAGTGAGTGCTGGAAGTGGGGGCCTCTGGGGCAGGGGCCCTCAGCCTCGCACAAGCTGTACTGAAGCAAGGGGCTGATGGCAGAGATTTCCATACCTGCACCCTCAGCACCGCTGTCCCTGTGACCCGCGAAGACGCTCATGTAGCCAGGGACTCATGAGTGGGTTAATATTTGCACAGAAAGATTTTAAGTATTTGTGCTAATAATTGGTATTTACCATTTTAGTAATCAAAACTGGTCTTTTCATTTATTTATTTATAAAAATATATGTTGTTACATTTCAAACTATAATGTAAGACCACCCCATGCTAACATCAGGATTTTCTTAAAAATAAACACATTTTTTTTCTAAAAAATCAAATTAGAAGATGGAATTGTTTTTACATTTTTGCAAAATGTTTTATTACCTGGCTTAGTAAAAGAGAGATTCTCAAGTTGCTTCTTTAATTTAATCTGGGGCATTACCTTGAGTCCCTCGGCCTCTGCAGACCTCCACTGTAAACTTTTATATTGGAAATAGCATCTCAACATTGTTTTGAGCAGGATTTTGAGCCAATCTCAGGGCGACCACTCAGGGTCACCCAGGAGCTCCCTGCACATTCAGAGCCTCTTTTTTGTTGACCGCAGCCACATCTTAGGCATTGAGAGATGAAGAGAAGTAAAGAGAGACCCCTACATCTCAAGAACAGTGAAGGAAGATTGCTCCCGGATTTTCCTTCTCAGGTTTTTATTACAAAATTTTCAGACAGACAGTGAAGTTGTACTTTATGAGGAGCCTCTGTAAACTCACCACCAGAGTCTAGCACCGGTGTCTTACCACTCCTGCTGTTTCTCACAGCTGGCTTCTCTCCTTCCTTCCTTCCCTCCCTCCCTCTGCCATCCATCAAACCCTGCTTTTTTTGATGCATTTCAAAATGTATTACAGATGTTAGCACATTTGCCCATAAAAACCTCATTATTTGCAACATTAATCAGACTCAAATATCTGTGTCCACATTTTTCTTTTGATGTGCACTTAACAATTGTATATGTAGTAAAGTGCAGAAGTCCTACACGTACATTCAGCGAGCATGAAAGTGCATGCACCTGAGTTACCCAAACCCCTGCCAAGGTCTGGAAAGTCTTTGTACCCCCAGAAAGTCTGTGGGACTCTGTCTGCTTCTTAGTCTACCTTCACCCCCACACCCACAGAGGCAGCAAATGTCTCAAGTTCTTGCCCAGGGATTGGTTTTGCTGCTCTAGCGCTCGGCATGCTGTGTGTGTTTTCGCAGAAGGCTTCTGTAGCATGCACAGGGGTCACCATCAGCCATGTATGTGCATGCGTTATAACGTGTTTCCTTTCTGGTTTCATGAATGTACCACCAGAGTCTGCAGGCTTTCCTTTAGCAGACAGTGCCATCATTTCCGGCTTTTGTCGGTTTTCAATAAAACCACCATGAACATTCTTGTACAAGTGTTTTTATGAGCTTATGGCTTCACTTCCACTGGGTAAACGCCTAATCATTAGATAAGCAGGAGAGTTTCATTTTATCTTTTTCTTCTTTTTACATTTTCTTTTTTTTTATTTTAAGGAGAAAAAAGTAATAATAGAAAAACTAGCAGCAAACAAATCAAAACAACAACAACAAAAGCAACATGACAGCAACAACAACAAAGAACAACAATAGCTATATAGGTTTTCAAAACCAGATGATAGGAATTTAACAATGGTTGTTATATTGCATACTGTTATCTTCAAAATAGTTGCCCAGGTTACCAAATACGGGAATCAAGCAAAACAGTGAAATGGAACAAAACATCGAATTTCAAAAGGAAGACAGGAAGAAACCCCTCACGGTTGCTATGACGCATGTTGCTGTCCTCCAAATAGATACCCAGACCACAGCCCTGGGCTCGCAAAGTCAAACAAACACACAGGAATTAAGTTATTTTTTTTTTTTTTTACTTCAGTTGCTATCATCTCTGCCTGACTTCCTTTGAATCAGCCCATTACTTCTGGGGGGGGCACCCTTTTTGTCTCCCAGCCCCTGCACCGGCTGACCCAGGTTAGGGTTAGGGTTTGGCTTCTTGATTCTCTTCCTGTTCTCCACCGCAGCTGCTCCAGCTCACAGGAAGGCATGGTTTGAAAGTTTCATTTTATGAGAACTCCCAGAACTTTGTCTAAAATGATCAAACCATTTTTTTCTCTTCAACATAGACTGAGGTTCACTGTTTGTGTCCTCGCCAACATTTTCGGTGTAGGATGTGTTTTATTTTTGTTGTTCTGGTAAATATGTGTTGGTCTCCGAGTAGCTTTCTTTTGCATTTTCCTAATGCGTTATTCTTCAAGTGCTTGTAGGTGGAGTAGCTATGGGAAATTCTTATTTGCTCCTGCAGGAAGTGCGTTTGAGAAGAACTCCATGGAACAATGTAGGGGCTTCCTCAGGGCAGAGTAGTGAGGGGCAAGAGGACAGAGCAGGGCTCAGCAAAAGTCAAGAACGGAGAGTAGCTGGGTTTGGCTGGGAAGTTGGGAGCTTCTGTTGGAGAGTCATAGAAAGGCCATAGAGACATGTCAGTGACACATGCTAGGGATGAAGAAGTTTAAGTTTACTTGGTGATTCAGGATTAATAAATTTATGAACAAAGACATTAGTTAACAGCATTTGTCTACCCATAAAATAAATGGTGAGGCAAAAAAATGACACTGAGTGACCAATTAGGAGAATGAGGTAACAGCCCAAAGACAGCAGTGAGTGTCTGACTAAGCTATGGGCCTAAGGCTTGCAACAAGCATGGGAGGGAGCCAGAGGGAGAATCCAGACTCTGCTCGTGGGGCGTCAGACCAGCCTGCTGCAGATGCTATGGCAGCTCTAGTAGGTGCATAAGCAAGTGAGATTAGTGGTTAAAGGGCAAAACCCAGCTCTCTGCCTAGCTAGAAACCTTGGGAAAGGTATTCAACTCATCAATGCCACACTATTTTCCTTATAAAATGATTACAATTAGAGTATTCCCCTCATGTTGGGGGACTCATTCATTTAATGCATGTATTCCTTTAAATGTTTATGCTCACGAAATGTAGGGAAAACCATGAGAAATGTCTTAAGTGCTCTGCAAAGTTAGGACACCAAGATGAGGCAGAGAGAGGATGTTTATCACTATACTTTCTGCACTTGAAGTGTCCTTTGCCATAGACAAAGCTCTTGAGCATGTAATTTAATTCTCCCTCAAACAATATGGTATGGGCTTTGCTACTCCAATTTCATTTACCCCTGATTGAAGCAAGAATTAGAGATAGGAAACTGATTTGAAACGAGGACACAGATGGTGTCCAGATTTCAGGGACAGGGTACACAGAAGGAAGGCCAAGAATTTGGGCTGTTCAAGGAAAAGCAAAGGACCCAGAACCTGCAGAGAGGTGTCTCAGGAGGCAGGGGTACAGTTCCCAGTGTTGACAGACCCAGCATCTCTTGAAAGTAGTTTCCCCCTCCAATTTCCCATGCGTGGGTCTCCCAGAAGGATCCATTGGACCCACTAGACCCACTGGCCCCAGGAATTTCTCCTCCCATGCACTGATGTCTCCTGATTCTTCCCTCAAGGTAGGCTAGGAAATGGAATCTGGTAACACTCCCAGGACAAGTGGAGACCCCACTTCTGAGATCTTGGCGATGTCATAGTAATTTAAAAAATGACCAGATAATGCACCAATTCTGGAGGTGCAGGTTGTAATCAACCAGCAGATGCAAAATTCCTAGAGAAAGTTTCATGCAATGCATAAGCACTTCGGCACATGGAGAATGTTTACATAATCCCTTTGGGCTGTGCATAGGATCTTTATTAAAATACGGTGTAAGGAGGGAGTGGAGAAATACAACCCCACAAATTTCGGGGTCAGATTGCACCAAAGAACTCCAAGAGAGAGCACTACTAGAGATTGCCTTCAGTGTTCCCTCATCAACAATGGCTCCCAGGGCAGAATGTTCTCTACAGTTCAATTTCATACTTTGAAAGAGAATTCTCCAAAAAGCAGATGTCGGCACTTACCAGGAAACACTGGAGAGATTAAGATTTACCTACATGACAAGCCATTTCTACTTGTCTGTCAAGGAGGAAGCTCACGACTTGCCTTTGTCCTCAGCAAGAAGACAGTATGCCATCCTTATTTCCTGGGTCTAAGTGATGTTGCTTCTTTTTTCAGTCCTGCAGGTCAGGATGAGTCACCAGGAAACACATGACTTTCTTTGCTTGTCCCATTCTACTGTTGAGACTTGGGATAAGCAGAAAAATTATCAGAGCTAAGAAGCAGGATTTTCCATCTTCCATGCAAAATAAGAAGACCTGTTTTCCCAGTATGCTGACTTTTCAAACAGAGATGATCTTCCCACTTTGTAAGAAGAGGATCTCTGTAAAGAGAGAACCTGCACTCAAGGTAAAAAGGGAAACATCTCTGAGCTTATCACACTCAGAGGCAGCTGTGCTGCCTCACTTCAATATTCAACTGAGTAATGATTTTGGAACACTGCTCCTTCAATGCATGTTCAAACTCTCTTTTAATAATCAGGGATTTAATTATCTGCTTACTTCAATGGGACTTAGACCTGCTGAGTTCCATAATTTACCACATGAAGAAATAATGTAGCAGAAAATGTACCCCCTCCCCAGCATACTCCAGCTTCTATGAGCTGCCCAGGTAGCAGATTCTGTCTTAGTACCTGTTATTTCTGTTTTCTTAGAAATGACTGATCACTGTGATGCACAGCTGGTCATTATGATGCAGATTGTAAGAACCAACCAAATACAGTCAAGTACTCTGGCTTTGCAACCCCATAAAAACTCCTTCCCTGAACCTTCAAGGCCTGACATTTTCATAAGGATTGATTCCTTGTCAGTGCCCCTTCACTAATTAAATATTAAATAAACCTATAAACACTAAATAAATCTACCTCCAAGTCCTGGGAGATATTTTGGTGCTATTGTTGCCACTGCAATAAATACTATTTTTGTCTTTTATTCCACACAATTATTTATTCTAATCAAGAGAAATTTAGTGAGATCCCACTATGTAAACTTTGTGTTGGATGGTCCCATAGGCAGTGGGGAGAGACTAGAAGAGTCAGATGAGATCTTTAATCTCATGAAACTTACATTCTGTTGGGCAAAGACACAGAAAAAAATATATATTACAAAGTATTCTGTGCATGATATGCAGAAAATATCAATACAGCGATGGGACAGAACATCTCCAGGTGTGGCAGGTGATAGATAGGCAGGTGTCAGCCACTCAAGTACTTTGTAAAGGGAAATGACACAGGTAGTGTCTGGACAAAAAGCAGAATTCATCTGAAGATAAGGAGATGCTGAGAAGTGATCCCTGATGGAGGTACAACCCAGCTAAACAAACCCCAGCAAAAGACCCTGGGGCTTCCAGAATCAGACAGAAACCTATGATGCCCTCTTGTAAGCCTCAAAGGACAAGGGGAGGGAATTTTGTTACTAGAGACTGGCAGACGATGCAGCCAGAGAGGAGCCTCCTGAAACTATAGGCAACCACAGAAGGAGGCTGCTACTCTATGAGACTTGCTGTCCGAATTGGGATGGAGCAGGGAGGACACATCCAAGGCTTTATCTTCTTTCACCTTCTGACCCACAGAGGTCATTGACCAAGACCAGCTGGATTCTAGGAAGAAAGTAGCTCCATGTCAGCCACGTTTATATGAACTGAACAGAGAAGGGTGAGACATGGATTTGGCAACTGAAAAGAGAACAACCAAAAGGGAGGACTTGCCCACCTTAGGAGTCTTGGTGGGTAATATAGAGATGGCACCAAGTGTGAGTACCTGTGTCCTTCCAGAAGAGACCAGAAGCCCAGACCTCAAATAGGAAGCTTGCAGGACTTCTGTTATCTACTGGCACAGTGATGCTGACTGGCAAACAACCATAAAAACTCAGGGGCCTGCTATAGTAAATATTTGTTAGCACATGGATTAGTGAACTAGAAACTCGGTTGGAAAGTACTGCTCTTGGCTGGGGTCTCTCCAACGTTTGGGGAACCTGAGTCAGCTGATGTAGGAGAGTCTTGGCTAGGACAACTTATCTACCCAGTGCTGTTGCATGTGCTTTAGCTTCTGCCAGGTAAGCCCAGGCCTGTTTTGTTGGAGACAGCCAAGTAGCAAATGCCAAGTGGAAATATTCTTCAACCATCTGTATACATCACATCTGTTAAGATCCAATTAGCCAAAGCAGCTGCGTGGCCAGAGCCAAGGGGAAAGGGAATTAATGAAATAAACTATGACAAATATGGGGAAACGTGAAGTCCTATGGCAAAACTTCTCCATCGCCTGCCCTCTGGCCCAGGTTATTCACCCATCTTCTCTCTCAGTGAGTTTTTCTGAAGTAGAATCTGAGACACTTATCTGCGTCCAGGGGTGCTGCTAGGAAGATCACTGAGGAACAGTCCTAAAGCAGAGGGAGGGAGGGATGCAGGGCTGAGCTGCAGGAATGTGCCAGCCGGCCTGCATTTGCAGAAGGGCTACCTGGAGGCGATAGCCTTTAGGCTGACCCCATCTGAGGGAAGGGAATTGGCCTTTCTACCCCTTGAGCAAGACAGCACACTTCAGGAGGAACTCCTGAACATGTGAGTCAGCGTTTCACACTCCAGGAGGGCTGGGGCAGAGGGCCTGGACCCTGACAGGGAAGCCAAGTGTGTTAGGGTTGGCTCTAGAAGTTCCCAAAGGCCCCATGTGCTCAGAGCTGGGGCCTTGGGCAGACACTTTGATCACAGGACGCCGTATTCATCAGCGGATCCATCGAGAGGCTAATTCAGACCTATGTGTGCTACCGGCAGCGGGGGCCTTGTCCAGGTGTCACTGGGTGGGAGGCAGGAAGATGCCTTCTCTTCTCAGCTCCGCCCTTTACGCTTTGCTTCCTGCTCTCCCCAACAGCAGGGCCTTGGAACCAGCCAACCATGGATGGAATGAAAGCGGGAGCCAAAATAAACCCTCCTTGTTGGAGTTGTGGGTGTCAAATATTGTGTCCCAGGTACAAGAAGGACTAAGGCACCAAGGCACTGTGGCAGGAGGTGCTCTGTGTCCATCCCTCCACCACTCAGGTCACTCAACTTTCAGAGCTATTTCCCCTGTCTGACAGCCATTCTTCCTTCTGCAGTGTGGTCAGTCTCAAAAGTTAGCATGATAACTAAACCCTAGCACTGCAGGGACTGAACACCACCACTGATACCTCTCATCTCTCTTGCTGCCACTGTCCATCCTGTGTTCCTTTGTCCTTTATCACCACCTCTAGTGCTCTTGGTGGCCTCTCTGGGGTGTAGTCCATGTCTTTGTGTTTAAGGGTGCAATTCCTGGGGCATGTGGCCTTCTCATGCCAGGGCAGCTGTATTATGTGACCATTTGCCTTTAATTCAGATAGGGATCTGCCTCTGGAGGTGATGACAAGGGAGATGGTCCTGGGAATGACTAGTAGGGCTCAGGGATCCAAAATGAATAAAATAAAATAAACACTGCAAGACACCGGACTCATCCAAAAGCTGCACAGCTTCCTGGCCAGAAGTCGAGCCCATCCCCTGCTGCACTAGTGGAGTGGTGGCCAGTGGTGTGGGAGTGTAGCTGCAGCTCAGCAGCCCGAGGGTACACAGTGAGGAGGTGCTGCTAGGAGGTCCCTGGAGATGTGACAGGAGGCCCTGGCCACACAAGAACCACAGGGAAGAGATTCAGCATCAACTAAAATCCCCCACTGTCAGCCAACCCATCCATAGGTACAGCGAGGCGTCAGGTGACGTCTATCGCTGCACCGGGTGTGACGCGGAGACTGACCAGGCAGAACGTGGACTTCAAATCCAGTGGAACAACGTGGGAAGCAAGGAATTCACAGACATGGTGAGCCATCTCTGTCCACGTGCTGGAATGACCACCAACCTCATGCCAGAAAGGGAGCTCACGGGTTATATAGGATCAGGCTAAAGAAGCAGAGCCTGGGAGGCCCAGATCTGTTCCATGCTACGTGATGTGCAGCTCTCAGAACCAGGAGACCCCTCCCCCTCTACTAGTGAAACAGAGCACCCACTTCTCCTAACTGCTGAAATAAGTTGAGCACCCCTAAACCTTGTACATGTTGCCAAATTCTAAAAGGAATTGTGTCATTTATCAAAAATTTTTACCTATCTGATATATGTTGAATTAATGTGTCCCAAAGAAATACAATGTTAACCAAATATGCAATTTTAAATTTTAGCAGCCACATCAAAAGCTCAAAACAAAAAGTGAAATTATTTTAATAATGATTTTATTTAGTCTATTATATCCAAAATGTTATCATTCCAATGCATAATATATATAAACTTTATCCACATAGTATGGATAAAGGGCTCTAAGAACTTGTATCTCTTGTCTACAAGGACAGCATATTTTGATTCAATGAAAAATGCTGAAACCTGGTCACAGCCACTGCATTCCAAAAGTACATTAGCTACCTGTCACCATCAGCTGCCCCTGGACCTACCTGTGATACTGTGGGAGCATCAGTATGCTGGTCCATCTTGATGATCAACTGGGTTACACTAGGAGACCCCTGGAGAGGTGGGCGACTTGTGAGGAGTCGATTGATGAGCCGAGGGCTGAATGGGCTATCAGATGGGGCCCAGCTGGAGGACATGGGTCATGGGCGTGATCTTAGGGACAATACCTTGCCCCTGACCCTTCTTCTCTGGCTCTTTCCCTTCTTTTGTTCCCCTAATGTCTGGAGTAGTGCCACTTCCTTGGCCACATCCTTCCACCATGATGCTTCTGCTTTGGAGCCAGCCAACCATGGACTGGAACCTCTGAAACTATGAGCCATGTATGCTTCTCATCAATGAAATTGTACATGTCAGCTACTTTGTTCCAGAAACGGGAAAGCTGGCTGATGCAACTGGGATCAAAGGGGAGCTGGTTTCTGCCACAGGACCCTTATGCACCAGTGAGGTACTTAGAGAAAGACCAGATGTTAAGGCAGGCAGAACTGGAGGTGTGCCGGGCAAGGCAGGATGCCAGGAGAGAGCCCACTGGATGTGGAGAGAATCGGGACACACTGCCCAGAGATTAGGACATAAGGAGTGGACCATGGCTGGCCAGGGAAGAGCTGAAAAAGCATATGTGCAGGGGGAAGAGTGTGAACGGCACTCAAGATGAGACACCTCAGGGGACTTTGAACCAGCAATAATTAGAGGGGCTGCAGCATCACACGAATCCAGGACTTTTGATCGGTCAGCACCAGTGGAACTCATGGCTACCTTGACTGTATGTGCTGAGCTCAGGACCTCAGCCACGGCTGTCAGACCCACATCTTCCAGAATCCCCCTGTAGAGGAGAGACACGACGGCACCACGTGAACCATTCTGGCCAGAGCGGCAGGAAGCTGGGTCTGCTCATCCAAGTGGCCACAGACAGTGAAAACCAATTTTAATATACATTTTTTAAAAAAACTGCCTCTCAGCAATAGATGATCACTCACTCCTTAAGACACTGTTTTCTCTGCTTGGAAAGCATTGTTGATAATGTCAGACAGCACTGAGTGCGCAGTGAATATTTATACACATTGTACTGAAACTCAATTTTCTATGACATGTTTCACTTGTGACTTGATAAGCATTCATCACACTGGAGCAGAAGTGGCAGGACACCAGAACAGGGGGAAATCTTGTGAATTGACAGGGAAGCCACTGTGAGCCACTAATTCTAGTGTCATTGAAAATGCAGGTAGTAATTGAAAAAATAGAGTGTATTTTGGAGTTGGCCATGAGGTGCCGTGGAGGGGAAATAACTCGCCGTGGGTCTAAGGGACGCGGAGTGGAAGGGAACCACAACCCCGCAGCGGCTGTGTGTGGTCACCTCTCCTGTCTGGCCATTTCTGCACCTAGACCCTTATTCTCTTGAAAATTACAGTGCAGTCTGACTAAGCTCCTGTTGAAACCTGCCCTGCCGTCTTGTGAGCCTCTTCCACTGCTTTGTCTCACCAGTACCTATTTTCTCTGTTTAACAACTAGGAATTATTATTTCATAAAGCTAAATAAAGCTACTCTGTGTCTTTCTGAATCATGCGATATTCATCAACCACCACTGACAAAAGGTTTTGCCTGGGGTTTGTTTTTTAAATCCTCATGATAACAATAATCTGAACTATTTTTCTGACCTCCACTAAGGTGTGCTTGAACCTGCTGTCCTTGCTCTGGCAGGAGTGGAAGAAAAGGCACAGACGAACACCCCAGATGAGAGCAGGCTGGGGCTCCCTGGATCACAGTGGCCCCAGGGAGGCCAGCGGCTATAGCTGCCACCATAGGACTGTCAGGGAATAAATATATAGTGTCCCCAAGACCCCTGTGGTAATGGCTTTCTGTCGACTTGCATGATGTTTTGAGGCCACCTAGAGATGTGACAACATCACTGTGGACTTTGGGAGCCTAACCGGACCAGGAGGACACTGACTTCAGGAGAGAGTGAATTCAGGGATGAGATAACAATTTTATAGCAGCACTGAGGGGAGAAGGAAATGTAGGAGGTGAGGCTAAGCTGGCGGGAGTGGGTCACCGTGATGCGACCTTGGGGATTACTTCTTGTCCAAGCCCCCTTTTCTCTGGCTATTGCCCGGTTTCTCTGCTTCCTGGCTCTCATGAAGCGAGCAGCTCAGCTCCACCACACAGTTTACTGTGATATTCTACCTCGCTTCAGGACCCAGGGCTGGAGCCGGACGACCAGGGACTGAACCTTCTGAAGCTGTGAGCAGAAACAAACCTCCCCTCCTCTGAGCTGTTTCTCTAGGTATTTGATCACAATGCTGGACAGCTGCCCAGCACAGTGGCAGAGGAGATGAGCCCACACAGCCCTTGCCCTGGTCCATGCCCACACTATTCAAACTTTCCCTGCCATTCTACCCAGCTGCAGAGTGAGCTGGAAGAGACCCCGAGGAAAGAGTACTGTACACAAACACACCCCTCTCCCCAGGTCATCAGACACCCCAGCCCAGCTCTGGACTGGGCACCTCTGGGAGCCTCTGGCTGGGTATCATCTTGGATCAGGCATCCACCGCATGCCACAGCCAAGTCTGCTACCTGTTTTCTGATGACCTCCACTGGAAAACAGCATTGCATCCCCCGTCCATACCTTTGTTTATTTTTTTCAGTACTGTGTATTGAACTTGGGCCTCTTCCACTATGTACATCTATGACACTTCTAAGCACTTTTTAAAATTTTGAGACAGAATCTCCCTTAGCCACTAAGTTGCTCAGGCTGGGCTCAAACTTGTGATCCTCCTGCCTCAGTTTCCCAGGGTCCTGAGATTGCAGGTGTGCACCACCATGCCGATCTCACCAGTCCCTGATATATAAGGATTCACTTATTTCTCTTGGGCCTTTAACTACATTACTCCAAATAGTTCTCAGCAATTTAAGCTAAGAACACATCCAGCTATAGTCTGTCTATCTAACTACCATCTAGCTGTCACTCCATCTTTCTGTTTATCTGTCTTCTGTCTATCTGTCCTGTTTTGGGTCTGAAATGTCCTCACAAAGCTCTTATGTAAAGACCAGGTCCCTATGTTGGGAGAGGATTCGAATGAGAGTTTTAATTCATCAGTGGTTTTGAAGCTTAACAGGCTGTGTTGTTACCTTCTTGTTGCTGAGACACACTATCCAACTCCTGTAACTGCAGGGAGGAAAGGTTTATTGTGGCTCACAGTTTGCAGAGGTTTCAGTCCGTGGCTAGCTGGCTCCCAGGCAGGACAGCATAGCAGTGAGTCCTTCCAAAGAAGGAAGAATTCATGACATGGCAGCAGGACATAGAGTGAGAGACCGAGGGAAGAAGAAAGAGAGGAGAATCAGGCTACACCTCCAGGGCCCAGACTTCGCCTTCCACCATCACATTCTGAGAGGAGACGGAAACTGTGTGAGTGTGTGTGAGAGTGTGTGTGTGTGTGCGCACACGTGTGTTGAAGTTTCTTAAAATGATACTATAACTTCCATACAATCCAGACATTTCCTTAAGATAGTCACCAGGAGAATTGAAAGCATGTAGAGATGCACACTGCTATTTATACTAGCTTTACTCGTAGTAAAAAGAAGTTGGCAACAACTCAAATACCCATCCATCAACAGGAGGCTGGAGAAACAAGCCAACTGTCTGTGCAGTGAGATAGAACTGGGCTGGGACTTGCCATGGTCCACTGATGGGTGCCAGGATGTCCAGTGACCTCCAAAGCACTATGACACATGACACAAAGCAGGCAACAGAAGTGTGTGTTCTGAATGATTCCATGTGCATAAAATTGTAAAACGTGTAAACAAAACTAACGCAGCAGAGCGACAAAAGCAGCTCAGTGGTAGCTTAGCTAGGAGGGGTAGGCAGGGGCTGGGAGAGAAACTGTCCAGGGCTGGAGGGCACCTGGGCAGGTTGGGCTTGTTTGTTACCGTGACTGTGGGGGTGGCCACAGGAGTATGCATATGTTAAAGGTGATCTGGTTCAACCTTCGCATACATGGAATGTACTTAAGGTCAATAGCATCCTACAGAGTCATTTACATCAGTAAATACTGTACATGAAGAAGATTACTCTTTTACAAACTATCATTCTATGCTAAAACAAATGTAATGCCTGCATACAAACTTGGTAAAATTAAGACAATGCAAGAAATAAAAATAATCATGACAGCATTTGAAATAGATCACTTTATGTGATGATGAAAATCTTTGATTTTTAAGTTCTGTATACACTATTCCTTTGTCCTTAGTCTTATGTACATTTTTCCTACAATTTTCAGTGTGCCGGGTACATAGAAATATGGAGCCCTGTATTATTCATGCTTCCTGTCACCCGGAAGGACAATGCCTACCACCCAGAGTCTGAAGGAGGAGAGGTTCACCAGGCTCACAGTTTCGGGGGGTTCAGCCAGGGTCAGCTGGCTCCAGGATGGGAACGGGATGGGAAGAGGACTGGTGGAGGACAGCTACTCGGCCCATGCAGCCAGGGAGGGGGCTGGCTGCACCCTTCTAGGTCACACCCCAGTGACCACCCCCACCGAGACCCCGCCTCCTTAGCATATTCAGCTCTGAACTCACCACTGGGTGAATCTACCGCCAAGGACAGTGGCCTGACATCCAGTCGCCTTCTGAAGGCCTCTCTCTGAACACGTGGGGCTTCTGGGACACATATTAGATCTAAATCCTAACAAACTCACTCTCCTAACTGAATGGACCATGCTGAGCACTTTGCTGTACTACTGTCTTCTGGTGCAGTGAGGTCAGTTTTGTTTTGGTTCTGTTCTGGTTGTTTGTTAGTTTTGTGGTCCTGAAAATTGGACCCAGGCTGTGCACATAGCTGGTGAGCACTCTACCACCAAGCTACACTCCCAGCCTGTCCGGTAATTTTTATTCTGAGGCCTCTTGCCGGGCTGCTCCAGCTGACGTGGAGCTTGGGGTATTTCTGGCTTTGCCTCCCAGGTAGCTGGGGTTCCGGGTGAGTGTCACCTCACTTAGCTGCTGGGAAGCTGTGAATGAGCTCTGGGAGGCCGGCTGTCTACTCTACCAGCATCTTTTTGGTTTGCACAATATTTCTAATTTCTCTTTTTAAAAAATATTATCATCAATATTTTATAAATACAATTTGGAACATCTCATTATTTTTTAGCATGAAGTCATAAAAACTTATTTGATATTTAAAGAGAGAATAACTGGTCGAGTATGTAGATATTTTAAACTCTTTGCTCCATATTAGCAAATTTCAGAAGTTATTTTAACAAAATGGTATTTCTTGTCTAAACACGAATACATTCTCATTTACATATTTATTCAGACCACAGGGACATCCAGAGGAAACACAGAAACTCATTTTTTAAGATGTAAACAAGGTGATACAAGCTCAGTTGGAATCATTTTATTATTTAATGAAAACTGTGATAGTATATCAGAATAATCAAACATCTGTAAGAACCATTACTGTAGGACCAGACGCACCCGCACCATGGCTGCCACACCTGGGTTTTCTTGCTACTTTCTCTTTAAACCTGCAAAACACTCAAAAGGCCCTGCCCATGCACCTCTTGCTAAAGGCATCAGTGACCATTGCTCATGGACGTTACTTTTCTTCTTTTAGTCTTCTGTGATTTCCGACCAGGAGAAGGTGCTAACTGATCCCTCTAGGGGCTGCATGAAGACCCAAGCAGGAACTGAATTAATGCCAGGGCCACGTGCAAGGTGGAAGTGATGCAGGACACTTCCTCGGGATTTGATGCCTTGCACCCATCAGGAAGCCCTCAGTCTCCCTCCAGCCAAAGCCTGTGCCCAGGAAAGAGGCCAGAAGTCAGGCTGCTTCCCTTGGCCCTGGCCCACTGCTGTGGTCATCTCTGTCCCTGGTGACCACGGCTGCGTCTGCCCTTGGGTCTGCATTCCCCACATCCTTCCCGGAGCAGGAGTGCACGGCTGCTGCTTCTCCTCTGCAGGTGGCTTCTTCTCCAGGCTTGTGCTTCCTCTTGCACCACCTGCCATAAATGTTATCAGTCCACTTCCCAAGTCCTGCTCACAGGATCAGCTCAAATACTCATGACACGCGCTAAGTTACTGCAGTGGTCTTACAGGCTCCCAACCTTGACTTGGTTCTACACACTCACCCAGAACCATCTTTCCTGAGTGTCCACACCCCACATCTCCTGCAGACCCCTCAGAGGATGTCCCCGGGTGCCTGGCACAGCCTGGAGACCCCCACAGCACCTCCCGCTCAAAACGTGAGCAAGGCAGGGACCAGGCTGAGAGCTGGAAGTCATATCTGCTCCTCTAATTTTCTATAAGGGCAGCTAAGATTTACTGGGGACTTACATAGCCCTGACAGCAGGCTAAGCATTTAAACACTCCACACCCTAAAATCCGAAAGCTGGTCTCAGAGTAATTTAGATGGCCCTAGAAGGTGTAAAGAGCACAGAGAGTCAGTGCAGGTCCCTTATCACACCACCCTGTCGCATATTCCTTAAAACTAATCACATCAACATCCATGCATTATTATTGACCAAACTCCAGACCTGGGGCTCCCCTGTGTTCTCTTACTGCTAGGACTGCAGTAGGACCCCATCCCACAGGAGCGTCGAGGCTCCCAAGGCTCCTCGGCCTGCAGTGTTTTCTTGGCCTGTCCTGGTCATTCTGGGCCTAATTTTCTTCGGGACCCTGGACAGGAGTAGTGTATGCTGGCCCAACACGCTTGCTCGTGGCTGGACTGGGTGATGAATTTGCACAAGGACACCACAGGCAGAACACTCTGCTCGTCACTTCCTGTCTGGGCACCTGATGGGCAGGTGGTAGTGCCATGCTGTGAACCTCTGCTACGTGGTCAGGCAGGGGCCTGCAGGCTTCTGCACGCTGTGGAGTCTCTTTCCCTTGTCCATCCTTTGGGATTCTTTCCACATGCCCCAGCTAGTCCGGAGCTTAGCTCAGAAGGCTTTGCAGTGTTAATAGAGAAGCCAAATTGACAATATGCACTGAGCTTCTTGCCTTTTCTGGGGAAGCACTTCTTCCCACTGCCACTCTGGTTTCCAAGAGGCCCTTAAACTCTCCCAATCCACCCCCTACTTCTTGTCCTTCCCTGCAGGCCGCGGAGGCCTGTTGCGGAGGCCTATCACATGGCCTTTCTCCATGTTGGAGGAAGAATGTGCCGAGGGGGTCTATGTGGGGCTCTGACTCCCAGCCCTAATTTAGTGGTGTGTGGAGCTCCCAGGAGGAGCTGGTCTGCTGAACCACAAGCCCTGCCCTTGCCCCCCGCTCTCTGGTGCATGAGCTGGCCAGGGTCTCTCTCTGACCAGCATCCCTGACTCTGTCTCCAATCTGAACCAAGGTGGAGAGGTTCAGAATGGAGACATCCTGGGCCAACTATCCTTGGGGACTTCCTCAGGGAACCTGGGAGCTGTGTCACAGACCATCAGCCCAGGGAGCATTGCTTCCCAGCCCTGTTTGTCATGTGTCAAGCACAGTGTTTTACCATGAGCCAAGAACACAGCAGCACATCACTGTCCCCTTCCACTGTGGCCTGGCGCGGTGCCCATGGGCCGCCTTCCCTGTGCTGCTACTGCACCCCCTCCACCTGCCACCCCACCCTGCCCAGGTCTCCAAGCACCCCACACCCCCACTGCTGTTACAGCCCTTCCCGGACAGTGTCCAGTCTCCACTGCCCTCTCACCAGCAGGACATCATCAGGGTTCAAACTCAGTCTAAACCTGGAGCTTCTGACCCAGCCAGGGCCCACCGCAGGCCCCCAAAACAGCCTCTACATGTCCGTGTAGGCCATGGATGAGTTGCTGGAAGAAAATATGAATTATCTTTGCCTGTTTATGATTGATTATATTTTCCTCTGTGTATTTTCCTCTACTGCACACATTTTCTCCAAAGAGCTTCCTTAAACTTTTTTTGTTTAGAAAAGATCTAATATGAGCTACTTTGCAGGGAATGTGAACTTCATTATAATTTAATGGGAAGAAACAATGACTTTGCTTTTTCGTTCATGCTCAGCAGATAATAACTGGGAGCTGAGGGCCCCGCAGGAGCCCTCATGCTCACAGAGACTATTTCATGGCTGGACTTCGCAGGTAGAACCTGGCCCTGCTCTTGCTAATATGTCCCCTGCGTGTGTACTCAATGCAACAGAGATGGGGTGTGCTTTCCTCTGTCCCTCATTGTCACTCCAGGTTTTGTTTTCTTCTTGCTGCTTTTGGTCCCCATGGAATGGTTTTCCAGGGTCACCAGTCCTCACCCGTGGTTCCCTTCAGTCTCGCTTACATTGCCAAGTCATTCCTTACATCTGCAGCTTTGTCTGATGCTCCTGGAAGTGCCTTGTGTCCCTGGGATCAACCCTCTGGTTTGCATAAGCCCCTGATGGGGAGACCCTGACCAGCGCTGTGGGCCCTATGTGGACATGCAGAAGGCAGGTGGTAGCCAACTGTGGCAAACAGCTTGTTCCTACACTCTGTCTGCTTCCCTTTGGGAATTGACAAGGCAGCTGCAGGAAAGCAGTGGCATCATGTGTGATGGCATTGAGACTGGCAGCTGGGCTGACATCAGTCCTGAAGTGCTGAAAGCTGATCACAGTTCTAACTGTGTGACAGTCTCACTCCACTGCTGCAGCTGCAGCCATGCCCAATCCCACAGGAGCCATTGGCCACCTGGGCTCCTCCCACTCAATCAGAGGAAATAAAATGGAATCAGAAATTTAACCGTGCACTACCTCTGTATAACTGCACTAAGAAGCTGGTGTGACTGTGCTTACAGCAGAGCCCATAGGAACATCTGGGGGACATTGAGCTCCAGAGCGCAGGTAACTGGGGAGCCCTCTGCTGTCCTGCTCAAGTCCTGCACTCTCAGTTTGTGAGACCAGGCCATGGAAGCACGTGGCGTGTGTCCAAACTCTTAAAAGTTATTATGGTAAAAGGTGCATTGCCGTGAATCCCCCTCAGGACACTCCCCGCTCTTCAGAAACACTTCTCCCACGATCCTAGCCCCTTTCTGAAGCAGCTCCACAAGTCTTCTTTCCTGAGCGTCTTTGGTTGCTCTGTTGTGGGTGACTTGATGTCCTGAACTGATTCTAAGTGCTTACTTTTCATGGTCATTTTGGCTTCACGAAGAGCCAGAAGTCACACAGTGCCAGATTCAGTGATTAAGGTGGATGAGAAAGAGCCATTGTGTTCTTGTGAGGCCACCTTTCCATTGGGTGGCACTGGACAGCAGCATTCACTGTATTTTTGATTTTTTCTGTAAGTGGACTTCCAGAACTGATTCCCAAAGTGCCAAGGACGATGGGATTAGGTGTACTTGAAGGAAGCACTCTGAGGATGATTCGTGGCAATGCATCTTTCATTGTACTTTATTATTATTACTATTTAAACATCCACCATAATTCCAATCACCACATGTGTATTATCCGACAGTTTCGGAGGTTGGAGCCCCATGTGTCCTCAGAGGCTAAAATCACAGGCAGCCTCGCTCCTTCCTGAACATGGTGGAGACTATGGTGTGCTTGTCTTTTCCTGGGCTCAGGGCTTCTCTTTGACAGCAGCAGGCCAGTCCTCTTCCCAGGGTGTCACTGTCCTCTGTGACCTCCCTCTTCATACGCAGGAACCCTGTGTCTCTGTGGAGTCCGCTGCATGGTCCAGGAAGCCTTCCTAGCTGAAGGCCTGCGCATCAGCCACCTTGGCTCCATCCTTATCCTCTACAGAGAAAGCTCTTCCGGTCAGTTACAGGCCACAGGACATAGCCATCGAGGGTGGGGACACTCACCTGGCCCCACCAAGTTGTACTGTACCATCTGCATCTTATGTCTCAGCACTCACATGTGGCCTGTGTCCTGGGATGGACACCCAGGATCCCCATTTCCTGCGGTACCCTGAGATGAACCCAGGGCCTTGACACTGAGCTACATCTCCGGCTCCTCCAGCCTTCTTCTATTTTTGAGACAGATTCTTGCTAAGTTACTGAGTTGCCTGTGGGCGTCCACCACCTCGCTTCACTAAGAAGAAAATGCTGAAGCTCCCACTGCGAGGGTCTATGGTTACAGGAGGGGCGAGGACCTCTTTGATAATGTCTTGAGAACAGTGAGCACTTTTCCAGGAAAATTCAGACCTGCTACCGAACCCCCAGTTCCATCAACCATTTCCTCGGATTCCTGGTGAAGCCCTCCTAGAAGCCAGGTTGAATAACGCAGCTGAGATTGCCTAGGGAAGCCCTGCACATGTGCTGTGTCTACTCACAAAGACCCCAAGTCCAGGGCAGTCACAGGTCCATGACACCTAAGGTGGCCAGAGCCTGCTGTGGAGGAAAGTGTGTTGTGTGGAGAAGCTGTGGATTTCTACTCCATGGTAAGGGCAGACAGCAGTTGTGGCCCACACAGGGGAATGTGGCCCTGTCCATGTAAAACTGAGGGACAGACTGTCCTTGGGAATGGCCAGCGGTGGGATGAGGGATGTATGCACTGTGGGGGACCCTAGGCTCAGCCAGAGAGGTGGGAGCAAAGTTAAGAAGAGGAAGTCTACAAAGATTATTTTGAAATAAGCCTCACAGCTGCAGGAGCTCCTTGTTAGTCACAGGGATTGCTGAGCAGAGGTCTCCTTGGATGGAGCTCAGCAGGAATGTTGGTGGGGTGTGTAAGGGAGGCCCCTTCCTTCACGGCCTCCTGGCTCCACTTCAAGTTTGACAGAAGTGGCGCCATCTTGCTGTTGGCAACTTCCACAGAGCCCACACTGGGGGTCCCCTAGGCACTGGCTTCTGTGAAGGGAAAGACATAGCAGCAGTGACGGAGAATGTGGGCAGTGAATGTACTAAGGACCATGAAGCGAGCCTTAGCCTGAGCTTGCATTTGGTATTCAGATGGAGAGACCCTGGGCCGAGGAGTTCTTTCCTCCGGGCCTCACCCTCAACAGCTCCCCCAGCAGAATCTTCCCAGCCCTGCTGTCGCAGACCCAGCCACTTGCTGCTCAAGGCTCACCATACCGTCCTCTCCGGAGGTCCCCTTGCTAGCACTGGGCTGTCTCTGCCCTGTGTTCCTTCCTTGTAGAACTTCCACACAATGCCAGGGCTGTGGGCACCACTATCACCACCACAGCCAAACGAAGGGCCGCCCCCAGCTCCAGCAAGGTCCCCAGGGAGGGGCAGGCAAACTTGTACTCATTTGTTCTAATAAAACTGCAAACATTAAAAAAAATGTCCTGTCTGCTTCTCTGAGGCTGTTTCCTTGTTTGTCACTTTGTCCTTACAAGCATTTTGCTTGATTTAACTCTGAGATAAATCCTTGACCGTTACCTTGGTTGACCAGGAAACATGCTTTCTGGTAGAGGAAGAAGAGCCCACAGGAGCACAGGAAGCTTTTATGTCTAAAGAAGAAAAAGGAAGTCCCAGGGGAAATGACTCCATCAGGCAGCCTCATGTGTCTGGACCAGGCGATGGGATTCCACCCAGGTCAGTGCAGGACCCCAGGCCTGGCAGCGAAAGAGACTGTAAAATGCAGTGTCACATTCAAGGGTTCTCAGGTTGTTCCTGCAGCCTTTGTGCTGGGATTCCCCTGGTTAAGAGGCAAAGCAAGGGGTCCCCTCAAAGCCACAGCTCTTCAGAGGGGTCGGTTAGAGGGGAAGGCAGAGCTTGCAGGACAGGCAGGATGGCAGAGCAGTCAGGCCGAGCCTCACCGGGCACAAATGAATCCCAGGGGAACATGTCTCTTCCTTTCCAAACAGGAAGTGGAAGTGCAGACCAGAGCCTCACAGGCAAGGAGCTGTGGAAAAGGGCAGGGGAGCCCAGCACACCGCAGCCCCGCTGGGGAACCCTGAGGTTCTCCCTGGCCTGAGCTCCAACTCAGACAAGATGGAAAAGATTTCCCTGACTTTTGAGTCTTCAAGAAGCAACTAAGTTCTCCTTCTGTTTCCCAGGCTTTGGGGACAGTATGTCACAAACCTATATTCCAAGTTCACCCTCCTGCCCAGCTGAAGGACAGGCTGGGCAGAACAACCATCGCACAGTGACCAGGAAATGCAGTATCTCCCTGGTAAGAAACTGGACCTTGGCTTTGTGGACATCACTGACCACTGCTTTGTATGACAGACATGCTCGTAGGTGCGGGCGCCGTTTCCTTGGCCCCATCAGTGGGGACTGAGATACTGAGAAGCGGGCAGAGACTGGAGAACATAAGTCATTCTCTGGGGAGGTCTCCGCAGGGTGGGTGCAGACTCCATCCTGGTGCCTTCCACGGATGGGAGGCTGCTCAGACACACCCCAATATACCCTCCAGTGCTAGGGTCCTGTTCTCAAGGCACCCAGACAGATAGCACTCCCCAGGGAACCCGTTCGGCAGGAGCTGGAGTCGGGGTGACTCGCCTCCTCACACCCACCTGGCGTTCCCAGCATGACACGTCCATCAGTGACCTCACACCCCTGGGAAAGTTCGTGTGGACCCCATATGCACAGCAGAAGGCAGGGGGAGGCAGGCTGCTTCCCTTGGGAGGGTGGAGGCCTGGCCTGGGAGGGAGACAGAGGGCTCACGGACAGTGAACCACAGTGGCCCCTGCTGCCTGTTGGTCCCCCACCTGGCTGTCACCCCTGGTTGGAGCCTCCAAGAAGCCTGCAGCCCACCTGGAAGCTGGAGACCAGGCCCCATGGGGCGCGATGTTCAGGGCTCTAAGAATACACAGAGGAGCTGCAGCCAACTGAGGCAGAGAAGCTGCAGCTGCTAAGGACAAGGTACCCACCCTGGAGCCCTGCCTCACCCCCGACCCTGGGCATCCTCTCACCACAGCACCAAGACCTGATCTCAACCAGTACTTGGCAAAACTCTCTCCCCAACTCCAGTTTCCTGCCTCAGGTTTAGCAAGAATCCTGCTCAGGTCCTTTGCAAAAAACCCTCTGTTTGTGACATCCGCTCCAAGTTTCTCTCACGCTCACCCTTCTGGTCTAAGCCCCGGGTGCTCTGAGCAAGAATCACCCAAACCTTGTCCTCCATGTAGCAATTCCCATCCACTGAACCCCTTGCTCGGAAATGTGCTCATACAAGGGCTGCTTAAACAATTTGGTGTGTCTTCAAATTTTTAAAAACTATGAGAAGACATACTGCCATTAATGTCCTTGGAAACCTCCCGCCGCCACCCTACTTGATTTTAGCTCACTCATCCTATCGTTTTTGCTGCTTCGTGAAACAGTTCTGGAAGCCCTGTTTCGTGAGCATCTTTGCAAACTTTGATGGAAAATAGAGAGAAAGCTGCTGCCCAGTGCCACCCACGGCAAAGGCAGTGCACACAGCTCGACGCTGTGTCCTCATCCACCTCCGTCACTGTGGCTCCACCGCAAAATCAAAATGACCATGGGAGGTAAACTTTGTGAGTGGATTCAGGACATCTAGGCAGCCACCATCGTGCAACTAATGGCCTCAGGAAAGAGGACTTCCAGGCCCGCTTTAGCAAGTGGCGAAGCAATGGGCTAAGCGTGTTTGAGGGAGGGGGACCATTAGAGAGGGGCTCATGGCACTGTGTACTTTGCTACAATAATTTCTTTTAAATCTAAACGTTTACAGTTTTTTTAATCATACATCCAAAATCCATAGCTAGTTTGCAGCCTTTGGTATAGAGCTAGGTTTTACTAGAACTTTGCCCACCTCAAACACAGAACTCAGCTCTGCTGTCGGTGTCAGCCTGGCTCCCATCTCCTGGGCTTGGGCCTCTTTCTGTCCCCAAATCTGCTGCCCCTGGACACAATTCTGGGTCTCAGCCACCACCCATGGCCAGCCAGCTCTTGCTTGCTACAGACCCTTACCACAGCCTCTGTTCTCTGCCCTTTGTTAACCATTCTATGAAACTGAAGCTCAAATTTTCATTTTCCACTGCTTATTATTGAGTAGAATTTTATTTTCCTCATTCTTAACTAAACAGATATTTATACTTGTGTAGTTCTTACCCTCAGGGAAAAATGTCTGGAATAGTGACATGAAGTAGCTCAACTTTTATTCAGTCTTCAAATGATTCTCTTTTGCTGTTTTTAATATGGCTCAGTCTCCCTAGATCTCTTTTTTTTTTTTTTTTTTTTGGTACTGGGGATCGAAATCATGACCTTGTGCTTGCCAGACAGGCACTTAAACCACTGAGCTAAATCTTCAGCCCCCCTAGATCTTAACAAAATCGAGTTCTAGGACTGAAAGCAAAACAAAAGTTGTACTGGAAGCTACAAAAAGAAAATAACCTGATTTCTGATATTTTCGTATTAATGAGCGAGGCCTGAGTGGTTTTTAAAGGTGACCCTAACCCTTAAGTCTAGGCTCAGAGCGTGTCATGGACAACACAGCTGCTCCCCCTCAGCCAATGTCACAACACACCTGGTCTCGCTTGTGAGGCAGAATGTCAGAAGCATGGGACAGTCATTCTCAGTGTCTAAAGGACTCCAGTGACACAAAGAGAAGAAAAATGGCCCTGCCCGCCAGTCTTACCAAGTCAGCAGCCCCGTCTTAGCGTAGCGTGAATCATCAGGAAACATTAGCATAGTTTCTGATGGGTAGAAATTTAAATTTAAAAGTTGGCAAAAAAGAATTAAGAAATTCCGCACAAAGTCTCCCGTACTCACGGTAGGGCTTTATGGAGGTGGTTAGAGCTAGGGCATTGAAGATGGATTCTGTGCTTGCGATCACTAAATGAGTCTGCTGATGGGTTTAGCACCTTTCTGGGCATGGACAATGGGAAGCCCACACTGAGTGTGGGTGGCACCAGCCACCAGGCTGATAGCCTGTCGTCACGGTTTGCAAAGAGAGCAAGACCATACAGGGCACAAAATTTATAGCATTATTTTATAGTAGTCACCCAAAGAGTTAAATACAGGAAGTGCAGGAAGTTTATAGCATTATTTTATAGTAGTCACCCAAAGAGTTAAATGCAGGAAGTGCAGGAAGTTTTCCCACATATAAGGCCCAAGGAATCCAACTGAAGGCCTGGATCCCACAGCAATGTCCTATGTGAGTCCAACTGAAAACCTAGAGCCCGCGACAATGACTCATGTAAGTTTATTTCCCAGAACTGTGTTAGGAAGGCCCAAAGGTCAGAGGTGGAAGCTAGAAAGTCTATGCTAGTGGGGTGAAGGATCTGTGCCAGTAGGTTGGGGGTTCTTTGTTGGAGCCAGGAAGCAACTTAAAGTAATGACCAGAGCTCCCCTGAAAAGTCCCACAGCCATCCTTAGCAGTGATGACAAGGTCCTAAGCTTCTCTGATGACCAGAACAGCTGAATTCATATCAGGAAAGAAGTTCAACAAGCTCCTGCAGGAGAACCAACAACACCATGGAGAACCAACAACACTACTTCTTCCTCTCCAGCTCTCCCGTTTATGTTGGCAACGATCCTCAGCTGGACCGTCCACACGAGCACTATGCTGGTTCAGTTCAGCTGGTATTACGAGTTGACCGCCAGTTATCCATCCACCACACAGTGTGAACGGAAGAAAGGGAAAGATGAAAGGCAGGCTTTCTGCCTCCTGCCAACCCTGCCATGGACTGCTTCTCCTTTCTCAAACCCACCTGCCATGTTTTCCTGCCTTAGAGCGAACCAACTAAAAGCTCTACACGCTGAGCTGGACTCCTTTCTGCTTTAGCTTTGGATGTTGGGTATTTTGTGATGGCAACAAGAAAAGTAACTAAGATGGGGGAAGGGGATGAAAAAAGGCACCTGCACTGACTGCCCACAGGAAGTGTAAACAGTACGTACCACAAACACGTACTAATCAAGATAAAACTTTAAAAAATCCACAGGCGAAAGGGGAAAGAAAGAAGTTAAGATTCCACATATGAGTATAATACCAGATAAATTCTACTTAAAGGAAATCCAAGAGCTTATGTGTCACG
This sequence comes from Hydrochoerus hydrochaeris, assembly GCA_004027455.1. Classification (NCBI taxonomy): domain Eukaryota; kingdom Metazoa; phylum Chordata; class Mammalia; order Rodentia; family Hydrochaeridae; genus Hydrochoerus; species Hydrochoerus hydrochaeris. Next base: position 19,633 of record PVLA01004112.1, on the reverse strand, counting down.
TTGTTGGAGGCACAGGAGGTGGAGTATTTACAGGTACATTAACGCTCTACTCCCCGGGATGCGGGAAGTACCGACTCCTGACAAACAGGCGAGCTGAATAGAATCACCACCAGCATCAGCTGAGCTTTCACAGGTGGAGGGGATCCGGAATGGTTAGATACACTTTCACAGGTGGAGGGGATCCGGAATGGTTAGATACACTTTCACAGGTGGAGGGGATCCGGAATGGTTAGATACACTTTCACAGGTGGAGGGGATCCGGAATGGTTAGATACACTTTCACAGGTGGAGGGGATCCGGAATGGTTAGATACACTTTCACAGGTGGAGGGGATCCTGAACGGCTAGATACACTTTCACACGTGGAGGGAATCCGGAATGGTTAGATACACTTTCACATGTGGAGGGGATCCGGAATGGTTAGATACAGGAGGCAAGAACAATCATGGATGAGCAGCCATAAAGGAACTATTAATTTAAATAAGGAGATATATATATATATATATATATATATATATATATATATATATATATGGATATATTATATGTGCTGCACTATCTGTGTGTAAACCACACAGAACTGGTGCAAGCTCAGCTGGTAATGGAGCAGATCACACTGCTCCTTACACCACCAGGACAGCACCAGTCTCACTCACGTTTCCTAGCTGGAATCTGAGGAGCCGAGATTGACCTCCACAGCATCTGCTGAGCCCCACCAGGCACCCTCTCTGCAAAGAGCCCCCACCCAGAAAGTGAACACAGCTTCTGATACCCAAGACTTCAAAATCAGGCAACCCAGTCACCAGCAGGGAAAGACATCAGAAGCAAAATAGCCTCACACCTCAGGGGCATCAGGGAGCAATGGTGCTGTGCCCAGTTGAACCCATGGGTGATAGAACATGATACCACCTACAGGACCACATTCTAGAACTTCCTGTCTTCCTGCTGGGGTTGATGAGGAATGAGTCCTGAGCACCGATGGAGGGAGGCTGAAGGAGGAGAGGGTCACACGCATCTGAGTGTGTGTGTCAGTGCACACTCGTGTGCACATGCATGCTGAACTTCCTGGAAATTGTGCCCTTGCATGGAGGCAGGGGTGCAGGTGCCATGAGAAGCTGGAGCTGATGAATCTGGATTTACACGGAGAGTAGAAGGAGATCAGGGAGAACGGGAGGAGAGCTGGACAATTCCTCCTGGAATTTCAGAATTTCAGAATTTCCTGGAGCCATGGTGTTTGCAGAAGTCACAATGACTGATGCTCTGTGGATCTAGTCAAGGACAGTGACAGGATTGTACTTGTAAAACAACAAAATACAGGGAGAACCGAGAGGAAGAAGATCTGGGAAACAGACCAATATCCTCCCAACCGCAGCTCCTCATCTAAACCAGAATTTGTGGGTCAAACTCAAAATGCATAGGATCTTGCAGATGGGCCTGGCTGAACATTGTTGCACAGAGAAAGGAATCTGAATTTCCCAGGGCTGAGGGCATGGCCACCCGAAGTGACAACATGGCAGTTTTGTAAGCCCAGCACCCTCCAGAACCACACAGGTGGACAAGCATCAGGGCACAGGCTGATGGGGCGCAGGGGCCAGAGCCTCCCTGATGAACACAGCAGAGGGGGTGGCAGTGTATGAGACCCGGACCAGGGGAAGGGACCCCTGGAAAACAGACACAGCCCTGGGGAGGCAAGGAGACTCTGGGACTGTCAGAAAGTGAACCTTGGATAAAGCATTTTGCCAAAGCTAGATCTCCAATGAGTTGAGGGATACGGAGGAGGAACAGTGTCCTCAGCTGACCTGGCATGGCACAGTCATGTGCCAGGTTGGGCCTGTGCCCTCCATGGCTGCGAGCTGAGTTCTGTGAGTTAGTTAGCTGCTGACCTTCCCTGGCCTGTTCCCTGGCAGTAGTAATAACTCCTTTCACATGCTACTGTGAGGGTTGACAGCGATGCTACTCATATGATGCCTGGCGCATAACAAATGTTCAATAAATTCAGCTCTTAAATAACATGCAGCACAAAGAGAAGCAGACGGGCAGCAGGACAGCGTCCAGGGCCTTCCCGAGCCAGGCCCCTCGGAGCTAGCTCCTGGTCACTGCCAGGCCTGGTGGCTTTGTGCAGCCAGCCTGCCCCTCCTGCTGGGGTGGCTACAATCTCAGGCCCCTTGTGAAAAGAAAATGAAGGGCGTCTTGTAAAACTATGTTGAATTTCAAGATGGAGGAAAAACAGGTCCATGTAGATAAATAGAATTAAAATAAATGGATTAAATAAAAAACTGAAAATTCAAGATTATCAGGTTGGGTTTTTAAAATTGATAGATATACAATAAGAAATATGAAAACTCTACCATCACAGAGTCAAGCCAAATAGGGCAAAGTGATTAAAGATACAGAAGATCAGAACAACACAAGCAGCACGATTCAATAGACATATATATAACCCGGCATCCAACAGTTTAAACTAATCACACTGATCTCAAACACGCAGGGCACATTTACCAAAACCAGCCACGTGGGACGGTGGAGTGTGGATATAATTCTCCCCAAAGGCCTGTGTGCGGATGTTGGGTCCCCAGGCAGTGGCAGTACTGGAGATTGGGTGGGGAATCCAGCAGGTGGGCTTAAAGGGAGCCAGCTGGGTGGTTGGAGTTGTGGCCCGGACACTGGGACCCAGACTTTCCCTGTTTCTCTCTCTATGCTCCCCAGCTGCCAGGGGGTGAACAGCCTTCTTCACAAATTCCCACCAGGATGTACTGTCTTCCACAAGTTCATTACAGTGACAAGAAATCATGGGCAGAAATCTCAAAGTGAACCAAAAGGAACCTCCACAGAAGGTGGTCACCACTGGTATCACATCACTGGGACAGAAAGTGGCCTGGCACGTGGACGGGCATAAAGCCAGCATGCACTCACAGACAACAACTTACGTTGTTCAGGTCATGTTGTATGAGCATGTCACAACTGTGGCAAACCTCAAGGGAAGTGAAGGAGGAGGAGGCTGAGAAGAGCAACTCTGGAATTACTCACAGGCCAGAGGAGAAGTTAAAATTCCGAAATACTTAGAAAGGGATGAAAATACTTCATTAAAACTTGTGAGATGCAAATAATCTAAATAATCAGGAGAATATAAAATATAATCTTTTTATTGAAAAGAAAATATGAATGTTAATGAGTGAAGCACCCCATTTCAAAGGATGGAAGAAGAAAAAGAAAGAAAAAAGATGGAAAGAAAGTCAGTGAATAGACACAAATAAAATTAATCTAAGGAGATAATAAAATGGGAGGCAGAAATCAATCAGTGAGTATCCAATAGAGGAGGCAGAGCCAAAATCTGGTACTTTAAAAAGTTAATAAAGCAGACAAACATCTAGTAAAACTGATCAAGAAAACTGCTGATCAAAGGAACCAAAAATAAGCGATGTGGAGCTGAGATGGAAATAACTGTCTATGGTTCTACCCCCGAATGTGCCCGGCCGCTTCTGAGATGGAAATAACTTCAGATGAAACAGAAGTGGAACAGCTTTTTGCCAATAATTTTGAAAACGTAAACAAAGTGCAGACATTCCAGAAAAATGTGATTTAGCTAAACTGAGTGGAAAGGTCTAATTAACTTCAGCAAAAACAACTGAGGTTATCAGTTAAAATTTTTCCTGCAGAGAACAATATCTGGCTAAAGGTTTTACCAGACAGTTCTACCCAGGTTTTAACCTAGTACAAATTCTCTCAGGCCAGAAAGGCAAAATATTTCCTATCATTTCTACGAGGCCAGGCTACCTTGGTACTAAGGTAAAAACATGGCCTATGAATAGTAAGAAGAAAGCAAACGCACCAACAAGAAAAAAAAAATCTCAGGTCAAAACTCATTCCTAACACTGTTTCAATAGCCTTTAAATAAAATATCAGCAAACTGAATCCAGCAGTGCATAAAATGGCAATCCGTATGTCCACTGTGCACTGATTACAGGAACTGACACAGGTCTATCTGCTATTAGATGCTCTACCGACGCCATACCCAGCATTAACAAGGCAAAGCACAGGAGCCAAATTACCCTCTCCCAGCTTGGGAAACCATCCGGTTTTCGTACAAGAGCAATACATAGCAGCTCACCTTTCTGCCACATGCTTTTAACGTCTAGTTGGATTTGAAATATAAAGAAACATTTTGAGATCGAGGGTAGGGATTTTTCAAAACTCCTATTACTGTTTATGTGTTATTGATTTTGAAGTCTTAGTAAAAGCGGTGGCCAGCCTAGCAATCCATCTCATGGAGCCTCTGTCTCGGGGAGGCAGAGGCTCTGGCTGCGGAGCTCAGGGGCCTGCAGTGTCCAGGCCGCCACCATCTGCCTCTGCACCTCCACGCCCCTTCCCTGCAGCTGCGGTGCCTGCACCCATGCGTGCTCCGTCCACAGCCCCGAGTGGATTTCCACAGCCCACGCTGCCCACAGCGCAGCTCCGCCTGCACGGCCCTCACTCCAGCAGTGGCTGGGACGGATGCAATCATCGCTTCCTGCCAGGCCTCAGGCCTTTCTGCATCTAGGCCAGGGTGTCTGTGGGATCAAGGCTCTCGGCCAGGTGCTCCTGTCCCTGGATGCTCATGAGGGAGACCCCTCCTGGAACCCGTCCCAGTGCACCAATCAAGAGAGACTTGCTGTCTTGGGCCACCAGAATGGCTTTCCCTACTGACCCTCCCTCCAGGGATGTGTCCGCGTGTACCCAGCTGTCCTGCTTATTGGATAAGACGAACACTGAGGTAGAAATAATGAAAAAACTAGCTCTTCTTAGGCAGTGATAGTCTCAAAATCAAGTACAACCGCTGGAAGAACGGGAAGACACAGCTCCCGTGTTAGAAAATCAAAAACCTTCCTCCCTTCGGGGTGATGTTTTCTTTACAAGGTCTGTCGGAAAATGAGTTTAGCAAGATCCTCTTATAGAACACAGACGTGCGAAACTCCACGGCCCTCCTCTTTCTAGCAGCAGTAAGCAATTTCAGCACGAAGTAGAGAAATTTCATTCACATAACTAAAGGCATCAAATGTTTAAGAAGTAAATCCAGCTGATAGCCGGCAGGACTTCCCCTGGGTTCCGGAAAGCCCCCTTCCCCTGGCATCTCAGATTCCTCTGGTGTTTCTGGGAGTCCCTGGGGCAGCATCACAGGAGGACAAATTCCCAGGGGTCCTCAGGGACTTTACCTCCTATCCAACTTCCGTGATTGTCTACTGAATATTCACACAGGACTCTTCTGCTCCCATCTGGAAACTTCTCTTCTGACCTTCTAGAAGCTTCTGCGCAAAGCAGCCTGCTGCTCTTTGAAGGAGAGGAAAGAGAACTGGGTGTCACACCAGCTAGTAGCCGGCAGCATCAGGCCTTTCTTGGGGAAAGGCTGCCATGGAGAGTGGCCTGCCGACTGGTGGGCAGGGAGCACACCCCCCTGCCAAATGCACGCTGGCTGTGGCACCTGCTCCTCACTGCGCGGGCAGCCAACCGTCCTCAGCGCTAAGGGGCAGCAGGACTGGCCACTCATCATCTTCCCAAAGGTTCACTTTGAGGTCACCAACGAGAGACGTTAAAAGCTGAGCATTCTGAGTCACTATTGATCGGTATTTATCTGGAATTAGGGTGAAACGGAAGTTAGTTACATTAGGAAGGAACATGGTTCTGTCTTGGTTTGGGCTTGGAGTTTGGTTTGGTTCTTTCGCTTGGCAATCAGGAATCTCAGATATCAGACCTTCCAGTTCAAAGTCTGAGGTGTGATCTCTCTAAAAATATGGTGTATGCTTAAAATTTTTAAGAACAATTACAGGAAAAATCCACACTGCCAAATCCCCCTTGAAGTACTCACCTTCCCTGTGAACACACTGAAGCAGCTCTGGAAGTCTTTCTTTTTGTTGGAGATACACTGATGCCGTAATCAACTCAGAATGATTGCTATTCATAGTCTTTTTGACTTTGGGAAGAGCCCCAGGTCTATGGTCCCAGAGGAGGTGAATGCAATGGATGAATACAACAGAACTTTTCAGGAGTAATGGGACATGTGTGCTGGAAGCCAAAGGGAATATTCTGAGGGGAATTAATGGCAATATATCTTTTACTGTGATAATATTTTAAAGTTAAATGTTTATCATATTTTTGATCAGCCCTTGTACTGTGCCCCATAATGCAATCATTTTAACTTTTTAACTTTTACTATCATTAGGAGCCACGTTCTTGTCAGGTTCAGATAAGGTGCATCATCCTGGGCTGCATCACAATAAAAAATCAAGCGACAGACACTGCTGATTTCTCAAAGCAATCCCACTGCCATGGCTTCCGTTCACTGGCATAAAACCAACAATCATTCATGGGGAGAGCTGGATGAACCCTCCCCCTCTAGAAAATGTTCCACCCAAGGGGGTCCTCAGCCTCTTCTGTCAAAGGCTTCCCCACAGTTCCCCAAGATGAGATGTCTTCATCTCAAGTTCTGCCAGCCTTATTCTGAGCCAAGGCCATAAGACATGCAGGAGGCCTGGTCAGCTGACCATGATCTTAGAGGTCCCCAGCATCCACCAACTTCAGCAGGATATCTTCTAATTACAACAAATAATTCCAGAGGATTAAGTGCCAGGTCCTATAATAGTCACTTCCAATGTAAATATGAATAAGACATAGCCGTGGACTCACACTCACAGTATATCATGGAAGAAATAATTTCTGTGATGGTCACACTGTGTTACAAACCAGGCAACTTTAAGAAACATTGAAACTCCTATGCAGTGGGGTCTGGATTGCTAAGGAGCACTGTGGGAGTCTCAGAAGGAGGAGGAGATGGAAAAGGGGAGAAGACTAATCTGGAACAGGGAGGTCAACACACATGCATTAACTCATTCATCATCCACTCAAAATCACATGAGTCCCCATGCGCCAGACACTCTGCTAGTCACTGAGAATGGGGTTTTCCAGATGGACAAAGGCCAGGGTGCATGGGCAAACACCTCCTTGGCAAATATCTCCCAAGTAGCTGCTGCTAAGCCAGCACTGGTTTTTCCACAAAGATAGAAATTTTCCAGATGACACAGGGGTCATCTTGAATGGGATCCTGTTGACCAAATCTGGAATAATTCATCAAAATTATTACTCACCATAACAGATGAAACCCATCTTCTTTTTTTATTTTAAAGAGGGTAAACCTAAAATAATAAAACAGAACAAAGCAGATCAGAAGAAAGCAATGTAAATGACACAGATTTCAAAGCAAGACAGCAGGAGATCTGCAGTGGCTACCGTAATGTGTCTTGTTTTCTGCTAAATAGTTGTCCATATCTTCACACACAAGGAATTCATACAAAACAAAATAGTATAAAACTGATCAGAGCAGAGTGATGAAGGCATTGCAGGCCTTCAAAACCAGACAATAGAAACCCCTCATCTATACCTTCTAGGTCGTGGACATAGCAATGCCAAGCCCAAGTTTACATTGAGTTTATTATGTTTGAGAAAAACATGAGTCAAAATGGCCCAAGTTACATGGAAAAAAGACAGGTTAATATTTAGTTCTATGGAAAGAGCTCTTTTAGGACCCAAGAAATTAAATAAAATCATCCAAAAGAAACTATAAATATAAATAGACAACTTATAGAAAAGAAAATGCAACAGAAAAATGAAACATGGAAGTAACCCTAGAGGCAGTCAGATCAGAAAACATATTTTTACCACCAAATTGACAGTATTGGTTATATTTTAATTATTCTTATTTTGATTTCAGTAAAACTTTGAGAACAGTATGGGGACATTTCCGTTGTCTTCTGCCGAGATTGTGCCAAATTTGTAGAGAGACAGAGATAGAGAAAGAGATCAGGAGAGAAGAAATTTGTGAACCTTATATTATTATAAGCAATATTTTTAACTAATTGGAAGCTTGGATTGTCAAAAGACTGAAATGTATTTTAATTGCTTTTATATAATGTAAATGGTTAAACTTGAAATTATTTATCAAATTTTTAGGCACAAATGCACTTCATCAGCAGTTCCACATCTAGGATTCCATCCTAAAGCAATATTCACACATCTTCCCAAATGTAAACACACAAAGGTTTCATTACACTAATGTGCTAATGGAAAAATCTGAGAAAAGAAGCTGACTGCTCACCAGCAATCTGCTGGCTGCACTCTATTATAATATCCAAATCACAATGAGACATCACATCAAGCTCATTACCAAGCTACAATTAAAAAAGAAAGTGACATGGGTTATCAGGGAGGTGGAGAAATTGGAACCCTCATCCGTTGTTGATGGGATAGCAAAACTAGTGCAGCCATTGCAGAAAACAGTCTGCAGTTCCTCAGAGCCACAGATTAACCAAGTGTTGCTGCAGCCACATGCCTAAGTTTGTAATCCTGAAGAATTGAAAACGGGTTAAAATTCATAGTAACACTATGCACAGCAGCCAGAAGATGGAAACCACTCCGATGAGTGTCAGCTGATGAGTGAAGTTGCAAACAGTGCATCCACACAGTCGCAGTTTGCACTGTGACCTCCTAAATTCATGTGTCGGAGTCCTAGCCGTTGACGCCACTCAAGGTCACTCATGTTTGGAAATTTCACCGCTGCCTTTGGCAGGAGTGAAGATAATGGCCCGCTAGGCTAGGGCAGGTTTCTGCTCATGATCAGCGGTGTTAAATAAACAGGAGACACAGGGAGAGCACTTGGTGAATATTGGAGGTAGGGAACCACAGGCCAGGGAAAGCCAAAGGCTTCTGCAGACCACCAGGGGGGTAGGAGAGAGGCTTACAGCAGCGCAGCCTGCGCACAGAGACACCTGAGACACTGGACTTCTGGCCTCAGGAATCAGACAGCAAAGTCCTGCACTTCAAGCTACTAGGCTGTGGTACTTTGTTATAACAGCTCTAGAAAGTCTACAGACCTATGATAGAACATAAATCAACCATCATAAAGGAACGAGACATTGACACATTGCGGATGAATCAAGGACAACAAGCTGAGTGAAAGAAGACACAAACATTCATGCGGTACAATTCCACTAGCAGGAAATGTTCAGCATAGATAAACCCAGGAGGGAGACACAGAAGAGATTGGTGGTGGCCATGGGCCATGGGTAAGGGGGTGGAGATTAAAGGTTAAGGGATGCGGGGCTTCTGCCAGGAAGCATTTTGGAGCTGGGTAGAGGTGTTGTTTGTCCTGCATTGTGGATCTACCAAATGCCGCGAAATGGCTCACTCTGAAATGGCTAATTTCGTGGCATGCAAGTTCTGCCTAAGAAAAAGCGGTGCACTGCCACAGCTGTTCATTCTTGAAATGTAGCAGCAGTCAGGTGGGAAAAGAGTGCAAGGGAGTGTGTGCACCGATGTGGGGAAAGTCACAGACGGAGTGTAAGATTAACTCAGCTTTGGGCCCACTGTGGAAAGCCGTGCTTGTGTGGGTACATGTATGTGCACACGTACTCATAAGCAAGCACGCCAAGCTTCCCACTCTGCCTCCCTTTAATTACACATTCTTCCTCCAGCAACATGGCTGCACACCAGCCTGAAGGCTTAGCTGCTTAGAAACTTCTCCTGCCAGAACCTTGCCCTTGGGTTCTGTGTGTCCCAGAGTCCTGGGGTGCAGACACAGGGCAGCCAGGGCTTCTGCTACTGCATGTCAAGGATGGCCCTCCTCCAGTCCCCAGGCAGGGATCCCCCATCTGCATCAGAATGGCCTTCACTGTCCCCATTTCAATCAGCACCAGGGCACAGCCTCAGGCGCAATCTCTGCTAAGCTCTGGGCTTCCCTGGGCCACGCCTGGCCACTCCTGAGCCCTCACCAGCATTGCACTCCATGCGCCGTCACTGGTGACCCCATTGCCTCTCAGCATTCACCTCAACACAGCACTAGCCTCCACGCATCACCCAGCCCCAAAGCCATGTCGGTGTGTCCAGGTATTGGGGCAACACGGCCCCGCCTCTCCACTCTCTCCTCTCTGTCTCAGTCTGTGTCCTGCTGCTACCACTGTGCATTACTTCACTCTCCCTCTATGTGGCACGCACCTCACACCACACCTTGGAAAGGCTTCTTGTGCCTCCCGGCCTCGGAAGCTTCTGCCTGTGATCAGCCGGCCCCACAGCGTGGACGAAGTGCATGGTGCAGCAAAAGCTGCTCACCTCAAGGCGGGGACTCAAAGAAAAGAGAGGAGCATGGGGCCTGATGTTCCCTCAAGGGCACCCTGCAGTGACCTGCCACCAGGCCCCACCCCTTATGGTTCCACCCCAAAGACTGAGGCAAAGCCTATAACACACACCCAAAAAAAGCTTTCGTTGACATTCCAGACCCCAACTGCAGCATGCAACCAAACACTCCGGAGCCATTTGTCTGCAAAGGAAAGGGGCAAGCCCAGGGGCACCTTGCCAGCATCAGATGGGGCCTCAGGGGCTTCACCTCCTAGCTGCAAAATGGAAGAACAAGCGAGAGTGTGTGGAAGCAGGATTCGGGGTCCTGGCACGGTTCACAGTGACCCCCTCTCCCTATGACTGACCACTCCTGCAAGAACAAACCCACTTCCCCAAGAGAGAGACTCTCATTCCTCTTAACTACTGTTTCACCTCTTACCGCTTTGCCTCCTGACCCCACCTCAGGGTAATCAACCTGAGTTTGGAGGGGTCCAACCATATTCAAACCATAGCTTTCACATATAATGTGTGTCAATCGTGTAGTTCAAATGAACATTATGTATCATTTTGAGTCTAATTTCTCTTGCTTCTGCTCCTGTTTGATTGTGAGTAGCAAACAGTTGAGACTGATGTTGACAGTTCCTCTGGGTCACCTCCATACTCCTATAGATCTCTACGTGCTAGGAGTATGGGTCTGTATCATTCAGCTTTTGTGTACAGGACACAATTTCCAGGACATAATACTTGACATCCACAGCCCAAAGAGGAGAGGATTATCTTGGCTCACATGTTAAGGGGATTCAGTCCATGGTCAGCAGGCTCCAAAGTAGAAGGGTGTGGTAGAACAGAAAGTCTCATCTCATGGCAGCCAGGAAGTGTTAAGAGAAAGAAGCAGCAGGGACAAGAATCCATCCCTCCAGATCATGTCCCCAGTGACACACCTCTTCCAACTTCCCTTAGCCATGAACTCATTAATGGACTAGTCCACACCTGTGCTCCATCTACCTTTCAAAAGCCTCACCTCTGAACACATTAGACTTTGGGGGACATTTGAGATCTAACAATAACACCACTCACTCCTGCTCCAGGCTTGTAGCTACCAGAGGGAGGCACCCATTTCTAATTCACTTTTGCATTTTCAGAACTAGCACAATGAGTGATCTGTACCACAGGCTTCAGCATGCCCCATATGAAATGAGTTATTAGTGAATCAGGAAACATTTTTAAAAATCAGAAGTACAGTGGTAGAGCTTACTAGGTGGGGCACTCAGTTTCATAAATTTAAATATAATGTATCCATTTATAAATTTCTACCATGTTTATTCCTCTAAACATTTATGTTAAAAATGTATATGCTTTAAAATATTATTTTCTATTCGTCACAGCTATGATTCTACATAAAATCAGGACACATAATATTGCTCATCGGACTTTGTAGCAAAGCTTGATTATTTCTGCAGAAGAGCCTCTTGAAATTAAAACTGAGGGAGTCTTGATTTCATGCTCCCTGCTGTTCAGAGAGGCATTTCCTCCTTGGTGCGATAAGTAACAAAAGCAGGAGAATAAACACCTGGCGCAGTGAGGCACAGGTGTGTTCTAGGGTAACAGGCAGCCGGTACCTCTTGCATGTGCCGAAGCCAGGTCTTGATCCTTATTCCTGCGGCTTCTTTGTTCCGCATCAGCAGAGCTCCACCCCTCAGCCTGCAGGCTGAGAACAGCCCTAGACCCCTGTCCTGTACCAACAATTTGATGTGAGTGGATCCTTTCATCCATCCACACACAAACACTTTTATCACTAGAAGCCAACGATGCTAAACACTTCAGAGCACACAGAGGGAACAAGGCCAGTCATTTCATCTAGAATAGAACTCCTCATCTGTGCCCAACAATACATCACTGAACAGCAGTGACTTCTAAGATCCCTGGCTAAACTCAGCCAGAGTGACTGGCAATGACAGCTGGGGACACTACAGATGTCCCATGAACACCCCGACTCAGTGCTCCACAAGGTTACCAGATACACCATCCTGCCACATAGCACTTTCCTATTGCTGGGACAAAAAGGCCTAACACCTGCAATTTAAAGAAGAGGAGTATCTTGGCTTCTGTTTCAGAGGGTTTAGTCCAAGGCTGACTGGCTCCAAGGCAGGAATGGCATGGGGGTGGGGCAAGGTGGAGGAGATGTGCTCAGCCCCTGACAACCAGGAAGTGTATCTTGAAGGGACAGTTGGGTACAGGAGCCTTCCTGGCCATGCTCTACCCACCTCCAGTCAGGGCCAGCTTCTAACAGCACACACCGCTGCTGAGCTCATCTCTGAGTGAATACACTGATGAGGATACCCCGCCTCCCCGTGATCCAACCACCCTCCAAACACAAGAGACACTGGGGGGACATTTTCTATATGAACCATAACCAAGCTCTAACTTTCTTATTTCCATTTTGTACATGAAGATACAGAGCCTATGAAAGTGCATGGGACTTGTCCAGTGTCATTATCTAATAAGCGAAGAATGGAGCCAGAATCACACCCCTGGGTCCTGTGACTACGACATATTCTCTTTCTGCTGCAGGAGGTTGATTCCCATAAGATGCAAAGTTGTTTTTCATGCGCTTTAGTTTGCTGAATCTCCCTAGTACTTTCTAAAGCTTCCTGGTCTGCCATTGTTACTGTCTGTGCAAATATTAACATGGAGCAATGCTCGCTCACCCCTCCCTGGGGGCTCGACCTGCTGTGTGGGACACATTCGTGCAAGATCCCATCCACAGGCAGGAAGAAGAAGCGCCACCAAGGTCAGCAAGCAGAAATGATGAAGTTCATCAGGGACTAGCAAACCGCTTGTCAGCTAGACCTCGAGAAGACAGACAAAATCAGGGAGAAAGCATCCATTGTGAGCAAGATCGAGGCTGGCCACCAGGAAAGTGTAATTAAGTGGACATAAAGGTCTGCGGCAGTGTCGACTTCTGCGGTTTCTTCTCCCCAAAGCCCCATTGACGGGGCTGGTGGCGGAGCTGCTGTAATGAGATATCAGATGTTAAAATTGAAAGAAATGGTAATGGAGGAGCAACGGCACCATTGACGCTGCCTGGAGAAGGTCACAAGGACCTTGGAGACCTTTCGTCTCCGGCATGGTGAGTGATGGAGCAAGGGGAAAATGGGAGGCAGTTTCTGGGCCCTGCCAGCCTCTTACTTCCCTGGCTGTCACCGCCAGCCTCTGTGTTTCTGTTCCTATCTGCACTGGTCTCTCACGAGCACTGGAGCAGGAGTGGCTACTCTTGTTGGGGTGTCCTAGAAGCCACAACCCTGGTAAGAAGATTTCTGCTGAGCAGTGTGCTGTCCCTGTCCCCGTCAGCCGTGCCTGTTTGCAGGTGTCTGGAGAGGGACACGGGCTCACACAGGCACAGTTTCTCAGACACAGGTGTCAATACGCTGTGTGCAGAGGAGGGTTAACCTGACCAGGGCTACCTGGGTGAAAACAGCAAGGTAGAAGATCAGAGTTTACGCCAAACAAGCAGGTAAGGATAACAATAACCAAAACAATCAGGGCAGCTTCCCCCATTGCATTCTGCCTATGGCCAGCCCTGCTCTGAGGACTCTGCTACTTCTGCATGTGACCATTACTTGAAGGGGGAAGTGCTCAAGACATTAAAAAACCTCTCAGTGTCACCAGGAGTGGCCAAGAAAGGATGTAGACCCCTGAAGGACAATTCTGCCACCCCAGCCCTCAACCAGCAAGCCAGCTACTCCTCCCCAGAGTGGCAGGGACCTGGCCTTCTGCTGTTTACACAGGAGATTTAAGCCACTACAGCTTCCCATCCGCATGTGACAAACCCTGGGGAGGTCTCATCGTCACATGGCAGAAGAGAAACTGAGGCCAAAAGCCCCGAGCGGCCTGTGCATGCTCCCCGCGCAGCTTGTGCCAGCGCTGGGTCCTGAGCCCTCCCGTGCACTCTGATTTCAGGCCTCGTGCGTTGCTGTGGGGCCGTCATTCTAGCTGACTCGGGAGTCCGCCTGCAGGGTATGTCCTGCGCCTGGGGCGACGGTGAGCCCACGGCAGGGGTCCTAAAGGACAGGTCCCCCACCCTTCCCTGAGCAGGGTGGAAGCTACTGTTTGGCAGAAGGCAAGTTGCGTGGTCAGAGAGAGGCTAGGGAAGGCCACTGAGCTCATGCCCCAGGCTCCTAGAGCTACTGGGGACCAGGAAAGCAAAATCCTCCCTTCCATTCTAGGAGATGCAGAGGAAATGGCCCAGGGAGAATGGAAGGAAGCAAGGTCCTTCTGGACACCCACCCAGAGGACACTGAGGAGGCGGTCCGGTCTGAGTGATTGGACTGGGGCAGCTGGGGCAGGCGGAAGGGGTGTGGTTATTCCATCCTTCCAGAGCCTGGAGGGCAACTTAGGGGCTTGGGGATTGGTCTCCTAAGTAAGCCACACCAAGGGTGTTGCAGACAGGGGTGTGGTGGACCTCAGGCTGGGACGGCTGAGGATGAACCCTTCGGGGGAGGAGCAGGAGGTGGCTCTGCAGCACAACCAGGAGGCTGCAGCCAGCGTGAAGCCCAAGGTGAGACCAGATGCTCTGGGTATGCAGCAAGGAGGTCCAGGTGATGCTTACGTGTAGGTGTCACCTTGGCTGGTCACGGGTGCCCGGGTAGATGGCCAAGCATCACTGTCAGTGTTCTGTGAGGGTGTTTTGGGGAGGAGACTAACACAGCTCTGGGAGGCTGAGGCAGGAAACATGCAAATTTGAGTCCAGACTTTTATTTATAAAAAGATGTTTAAAGGGATGGGAATGTAGCTCAGTGCAAAGTCCTTGGCTCAGTTCTCAGTAACACACACACACACACACACACACACACATACACACACTAAATCAAGTGACAGACTGAAGCAGGTTGCCCTCCATAAGCCAGTTGGGTCTCATTCAGTCAGCTGAGGGCTTGAAGAAAACAAAAGCCTGGTCTTCCTTCTCCAAGACGGAGAGGATTCTTTCTGCCCAGCACCCTTAGGCACCACACCAAGCCCTTGGCTCTCAGGTTTGGTCCCTGCTGGCCTCCATCCTCACAGTACTGGTCCCCCGTTCTGTGCTGGGGGTTCCATTCTGCAGCAGAGTGCTGGCTGCTGAAGGGCTGTAGAAATGCAGCGCTGGGAAGAGGGTGGGGCTGGTGCCTGGCTCTGGAGACCAAGTGGACAGACATGTGCCAGGAGAAAGAGAATGACAACCAGGGCACATCTCTCCTGGGGAGGTGAATCTGTCCACATCCTCCAGATTTCCTACCCCCGCGGTCCCAGGCCTGTGCCCCTTCGCTTTATTGGGGTGCAATGGTGCATCTGTGCAAGCACAGCAGGCCGCGCTCCTGTCTGGGTTCTTCGGTTGTGGGTGGACAGTTATGCTCCCCTTGGGTTGCTGGAGAGCCCATGCACAGCTCAGATGAGGTGGCCAGGGATGGAGAAGCAGCCAGAGTTCACAGCCAACGTCGGCCTCCCTCCGGCCGAGGGACCCAGCAGAGCGGCCTCCGCAAAGCATCCCGGAGCTCCTATTGCAGAAGGGCTTGTGTGCCAGGGCACAGGCTGGCAGCCTGCAGGGAAGGTCTCTCCTGTGAGGCCCCTCAAAGAGGTCCCAAGGTACCACGCAGGGATCAGTGCACCTGACGTCCTCAGCCTTTAAGGTGCCAGGACCCTGGGGCTCAGCACCTGAGTCCCTGGAGTCGCTAACACAAAGAGCATTGCGAGCCCTCCCGCCAGCCCTGACCAGAGCCGCAGTGACACAGCCTGAGTCAGGTGAGGATGGAGGTTGCGCACAGAGCAGCCCCTAGCCTTTTCCCTGTCGCTCTCTGTGCCGTGGCACCATTAGGGGGACCCCAAGAGCCTTCTCTGCTCTTCACACAGTGATTTAGGGGTGACAGCTTTGGACACTTGGTGACAAAAACCTGTACCTCCCCCAGATGCACTTGAAGTGAGGTTTCCCGATGGTACCTGCAGTGTTCCTGCTGGCCCTGTCCCAAGGTGACCACTTTGCTGCTGTCACTGAGTCTCCTGACTGGGACCCAGAAGTGCGACCTGAAGGGTGTCTCCACCCTCGTCACCCCTGGGGCAGGGAAGCTTTGGGTCAAGGGCTTGAGGCTCATAATTCATTTTTGCTCCTTGTTGTTCCTCAGTCTGAAATTGAAGGACCTTCAGGTATAAATAGCTGATTGGATCAGAGTTTGACTGATTCCCTTCTGAAGACTGTAGAGTCAGTAAATTAAAATCTCCTCCCCTCTGCACCTTGCTTTGCTTTTTGCTAGGATTGTTTTTACAGTAAATTCATCATAATCTGTGATAACCTATTTTTAATACAGGAGAAAAAAATTTAACATGAAACACACATAGAAAATGAGTTTTTTTAAATCCTTCTGGGAAGTCACTAAGCATTTAACTTCTGGCTTTTCCAAAAGGTTTCCTCATCTAATAAAGATATTAACATAATCTCATTATATTTATTGCTCTTAGGGATAAACTAACCTGGGTCACAAACCTCTCTAGCAGATAGATGCCCAGTAGTAAATGTCACCAGGAGACGCAGTCTCAGTGTGCTCATCTCTACTCCAAGTGGGGGCAGTTCTGTAAAACTGGCAGCAGCTCTTTGCAAAGTCAAACGCTGGCACAGTTTTCAGTGGCTGCTCTGTGGCCAGTTTTACTCTGAGCCCGGCTCTGTACTATGCGCCCTCATAGCAGCTCTGAAGGCTCAGTTCTGCCTTGACGGAGAAGGGGCCTTGTGTTGTTGGGAGGGGCTGCCCTTCCCCTGCACCCCATCAGTAAAGCAAAGGCTGATCCTGCTCTCTAAGAGCCTCCCCAGGTGGCCCTGGGGCCAGCTGGTGTGGAGCTCTGGGAGACAGTGTAGTGTGCCATGGAGGAGGCGTAGAGGGGCCCTCTCGGGATGGCTCAGTCCCAGCGCCATCTCCTGCTGCACTCCCAAGGAGCAGTGTGGCCTTGGGATATAAAAGATGCTGAGCAACTGGCCTGGTGGGTTAGGATCAGGGTTAGGGTTAGGGTTGGGGTTAGGGTTAGGGTTAGGGCTAGGATCAGGGTTAGGGTTAGCGTTAAGATTAAGGTTTAGGATTAGGGCTAGGTTTAGGGTTAGGTTAGGATCAGGCTTAGGGTTCCCATCTGGAGTGTGAGTTCAGCTTTTGCCTCTTCCCATGGTCATGGAGTGAAGCAGCTCGATGATTTTTCTGTAATTACTGCCCCTTCTTAAGCCTAGGACTTTTCTTCCTAACATAGAAGTGCCCAGTGATGCTCCCACTTATTTATGGGATCCTGTTCCCAAACTGATGAGCCCTACTCTGACCTCCTGTCCGCTGTTAGAGCGCTTAGTTCTCCTTGACCAATCCTAATGAGACTCCATTGGGAAAGGATCATGTGTGTTTAGCCTGTAGATTAACAGCTATAAGAGCCGCCAAATAACCCTTCGAAGTATCTAGGCTCTGAGAAACCCTACTCAGTTCCTCCTGTAAAGCACCTGTGGCTATGCAGGACTCAGCCCTGAGACAGGGGCACAGCAGTGACGCAGGAGCCTTTCTCCTTGGGATCTGCCCAGTGTTATCAGGCGATCCTTACAGGCGCACGATCTAGGAGGAAACAATGTGCTCAGGTGTCTTAGAAAGAGTCCCCTGTCCAGTGTGTGAGTTATTAGGTTCTCCAAATGTTTGCGAGTGGGGAAGAAGGAAATCGCTAATGAAACAGAAATCCCACCCCTTCAGAATGGAGGAAAAGGGTGACTGTAGATGGGACAGGATGATACAGTGGAGGCTGAGGTCACCTCATCCTAGGGAAGGAAGTCCAGAAACGAGGCTGCTTTGTGCCTAGTGTGAGTGCAATTCCAGAAGGGGCCTCATTCCATCCAAATTCCATCCTCTGCATTCAGAGAGTCTCATGCTCTGTCACCGTGGAAGGAAGAAGAATCAGAACCTGGGATGGGGTGCATACAAACCCCATACCCTGATTCCTCCAGCAGAAGAGCAGGGTTACACCCCACCCTCGGAAAGCTTAATGTGCACCCACAGGCGCCAGCTGCAGAAACGCCCAGAGCCCGGCCACCATGCATCCGCTGCTTGTGACCATTCACTCTGCTCTCCTGCTGGGTAAAGATGAGGGTGTCTAATTACTTTGGGCTGTCAACATCTAGGGCCATGCTGAGTGTTTAATTCACTCTGTGTCTGGCATGTCTTATAGAGGCCCAGATGGAGGAGGAAGTGCTCCAAAGCATGCACCCTCTGTGGAGTGAGGGTTTGGGCTTGGATTCCAGGGACCCTAGAAACCAGGTGCACTCCCTCCAGGTTGCCTCTAGGCAGAGAGGAAGGCCGGCCCTCAGAGACAGCATCTGTTCCTATGCCCTCGTGAGGACAGTTCCTGCCTCCATCCTCAACACATCTCTGTCCACGGCTCCTCACTGCCTTTGATTGTCTGCACCTTCCATTTCTGACACCTGAACTGACCTCTTCTGACACCCAACTGCCCTGCCAGAGGGCTCCAGAATGTGGGATACCCCGCAGGGCTGCACCTTGGGTAAATACCAAGGCTGGATCTCTTCATAAGCTCAGTGTGGTACACTGCACTTATTAGCAGGAAATTTCACCTCGGCAAGAGCTGCATTAATATAATCTCTGAGTAGGGGAAAAAGACATGCACGTTAGAAAAACATTTAGGACAGACAAACAGCAAAGACACATGAAAAGCAGGTCACATGCACTCACGCACACATGCCTGTTCACACACATCGTACACAACGATGCTGCATCACACACATATGCAGGTCACATGCACTCACGCACACATGCCTGTTCACACACATCGTACACAACGATGCTGCATCACACACATATGCAGGTCACATGCACTCACGCACACATGCCTGTTCACACACATGGTACACAACGATGCTGCATCACACACATATGCAGGTCACATGCACTCATGCACACATGCCTGTTCACACACATCGTACACAACGATGCTGCATCACACACATATGCAGTCGCACTACACACTCAGACACAAGTACATAGTCACATACATGTGCACGATGACGTTAGTAAAGACACATACACACACTCTGATGCACACATGCAAATGTTCACATGCAGTCACACATATTGATAAGTGTGACTACACTGTAATCCTGCTGGGCCTTTTTTACTCATTATCATATAACAAAATGTGACTATAGTGACCCTGATTTTTAATAATAGTGTATTACATTATTCAAGATGATATTGTGGACAAGAGGCTTTTGTTTAATATTGAGCTTGATCAATAAAGTTTCAGTGTGCACTCTTGTGCCTGTCTTGTGGACTTGGTTTTCTCAGGAAACATTAGAATGAGACTAGTTAAACCAATGGGAAAGTATATTTTAATATTATATGTGTGTGTGGTGTGTGTGGGGTGTGTGTGGTATGTGTAGGTGTGGTGTGTGTGTGTGTGTGGTGTATGTGTGTGGGGTGTGTATGTGTGGTGTGTGTGTG